>OU015755.1:3553753-3602930 GCA_907169655.1 Acomys percivali | reverse complement strand
ACACACACACACACACACACACACACACACACACTTGGTCCCAGTCACGCCATCACAAAAGACAGCCTAGGCAGAACATGCATTTGGATCCAGTTCTGACCACTCAGCAATCTGCGACCCTGGAACTAAGAAAACTAATGCGAGGGCAAGCCGCCATGTGGGTGCTGGGAATTGAACCCAGGTCCTTTGGAAGAGCAGTCAGTGCTCTTAACCGCTGAGCCATCTCTCCAGCCCCCAGACTGCCGTACTTAAGCATGATAGTGCAGAGGCAAAACATCTAACCCGAGACTTCAGGGATAAGAGCTTCTCCAGGTTAAAAAAAAAAAAAAAAAAAAAGTGCTGTGGTGCCAAGAGGGACTTACTCTATGTGTATGGGTATTTTGCCCGCACGGACATCTGTTTACAATGTGCATGCCTAGTGCCCTCAGAAATCAGAAGAGGGTGTGGGATCATCTGGACCTGGGGTTATAGACTGTTGTGAGCCACTGTTATTTGGCGCTGGGAATCCAGTCCTCTGGAAGAGCAGCCAGTGCTCTCACCCACTGAGCCAGCTCTCCAGCCCCCTCCTCCCACTTTGGTAACTCAATTTCGAGGTTCTCAACTGTGACCTTTGTAGATGACAGCACCACGTCACAATGACAAAAGGCTGGACATGTCTGTGAGGGACATGACTCAGTCTGTCTGTCACATCCTTGAAACAAACAGACAGACTGCCAAGGAGATAACAGACATGCCGCAATCAGCCACAGGCCACAGCTTCCTCAACGAGGCCACCATCTGGGAAAGACCTGCTGAAATGGTCACTACCATCTACATAGGAATAGAGAGAGAGCTATCTGGAACCCAGCGCTATTTTACAAAGCAAGTTACAAACCTACACTATGCTGGAATTCTCAGTGTAAGGCAACACATGGGGCATGAGGGCATTCCTGTGGTTAGAGCCTACATGACGCCTGCAGGGTGCAGGGAGAGAGCAAGGTGCACCCACAGCCTGGGTCTGGCACCGACAGGCTATGGGTCTGTAGATCTAGGTGTGCGTTGAGCGTGGCTGTAGGAATGGTTTTCCTTTTGTCTGGCTGTGTCCTCTAGCAAAGCCCGCAGGCTCCTCCCACTGCAGGCCCTTCCCACTCCACCATTACTCGGAGGCAGGGCAACAGCGCCAGATCCAGGGAAAGCTAAATTCCTGGTTGATGTGGCTTGCTAGAATGTCCCCTTTGAAGCTCTGTCAGCTCCTGTCTTCCCAGTGCACAAGCAGCAACGCTGCTTCATTTGGGAGCTTGACCCTTTCTATTCCTTCCCCCTGGGCCGAGGGAAGAGGAGGACGTGAAGACAAACAGAAGGGATCAGGAAGGCAGTGTGGGTGAAGCCCGTTGGGAATGAGGAGGCAGCACGGAGTCTATTTTTTTCCAGTTTTTTGAGACAAGGTTTCTCTGTGTAGCCCTGGCTGTCCTGGACTCACTTTGTAGACCAGGCTGGCCTCGAACTCATAATGATCCACCTGCCTCTGCCTCCCGAGTGCTGGGATTAAAGATGTGCACCACCACGCCCGGCTCCCATGGAGTCTATTTTTAGAGCTGCATCCTATCTACCTGGTCTTGGAGTCAAGGGCCTTGAGTTTGCATTTGATGCAGCGGGCAGTATATCTCACCCTAACCCTCACCCTAACCCTCGGAGGTTGCAGGACATTGTCAGGACGGGCTTAATGAAGAAGCTGGCACTAGACACTGGCTGGTTTCTGAGGAGAGAGCCCGCGTGAGCCCCATGGTGAGGCAGCTGTGCCACTCTCGTTCTGTCTCTTCAGAGGAGCTCTCACCCTCCAACTTCTTAGAAACACGCCTCCCTCAACCTCTGACCATGAGGTTCCGATATCTTAGGTATCTGATTTCAATACTACCACCTAGTCAAGGGTGGACTCCTGACACACTCCAACGGGAGCCCTTCCCTAGGAACGTTGACCTTGAAACCAGAGAGATGAAGTCATTCTCTGACTACAAAGCTGTAGGCCAGGATGATTGACCACTACTCAGACATCTGAAGGGTTTCCACTCAGGCTGAGGAGTGAGGCATCCCCCCCCACACCACCACCACCACCACAGGATCGTCACCAACCCCTTTGTAATTACGCCAGTCTGGTTAGAACCTTTGTCACTTGTAAGCCCCAATGTTCAACATTTGCGGTAAAGAGATAGGTATGTGTGCCTTTCACAATTTGAACATAAATTATTAAAAACAAAAAACCATACATTGTGGGATTGGTTTATAGGCATCTGGTCCATATTTCTTGCACATAAGACACAGCAGGGGAAAAAAAAGGTCTGTCCTCGTTACACAGAGTCTGATGCAAGAACTCTGGGTTCTTAGCAGAGTCAGGGCCGGGGAGACCCCTTCAGAGCAGGAGCGATCCATCTCCATCACTTGTGTAGTGAGTAAAGCTGCTCAGGATGCTCTCCTGCCTGCTCCTCTGCGATTCCGGAGAGAAGCTGACATGGACAGGCCGGCCGCACAGGACCGCCAGGCACTTCCTGTACAGATGTCTGAGGTATCTTCTGAACTTTTCCCCAGCGAAGGCATAGATGAGGGGGTTGAGGCAACAGTGGCTAAACGCCACTGTCTCCGTCACGCTGAGGGCCAGCCTCAGGTCCCTTTTCGTGTCACAGCTAGGGAAGAAGTCGTAGAATTTGAGAGTCTCCAGGAAGATCACGGCATTGTAGGGTGTCCAGAAAAGGAAAAACACCACGACCACGAGGAGGATGAGCCTGATGGCGCGTGTCTTCTTGTGATTCTTGCAGGAAAACAGCGTCCGGATGATTCGGAAGTAGCAAACGCTCATGACAAGCAAGGGCAGCAGGAAGCCCAGGATGTTGGCTTCCGCGTTGCGGAGCACGGGCCAGATTTCCTGCAGGACCTCAGGGTAGTCCCCCAGACACTCGTTTTCCTTCCTCTTTGTGAACATGAACTGGGGCGATGCCACTAAGATGGCCGCGGCCCAGACTCCCAGACTGATGGTGACACCATGCTGCACCGTTCGGTTGTTCATGGAGTTGGCGGCCAGGACGATGGCCAGGTACCTGTCGACGCTGATGACGGTGATGAAGAATATGCCCCCGAAGAAGCCGATGAAGAAGAAGGCGGTCGTGAGCTTGCACACGGCGTTGTGGAGGCCTTCGTCGCTGATGAGATAGTGAGTCCAGAAGGGCAGCGTGGCCACAAAGAGCAGATCGCTCAAGGCCAGGTTCAGGAGGTAGATGTCTGTGATGCTCTTGGGCTTCCGGCTGTTGGTGAGGGCAAGCACCACCAACAGATTTCCCAGCAGGCCAAGTGCGAAGACGAGGGAGTAGAAGATGGACAGGAAGACGGTCCCAAAGGCCACAACGTCTCCCACATCGCAGGCCTCAGCAGAATCATCATATTCAAAGTTCTCCAGATCCAACTCAGGGAAAGAGGTGGGCATGGTGAGGTCCTGGAACAGAAAAGAAAGCGTGACCGCGTTAGCCATAGAGGATTGCAGTTCGCTCTAGCTGGATGGTGCAAGCAAGCAGGAGAAAGCACTGAATGCAGGGGTGGGGGGCCATTTCTACTAAATTTCATCTTCACTCATCCTACCTTTTAAGGCTTTTTTGTTTTTGTTTTTTTTTGGTTTTTCGAGGCAGAGTTTCTCTGTGTAGCCTTGGCTGTCCTGGACTAGCTTTGTGAACAAGGCTGGCCTCGAACTCACAGCGCTCTGCCTGCCTTTGCCTCCCAAGTGCTGGGATTAAAGGCATGTGCCCATACCACACTGGCTGCTGCTTTGTTTTTTTTAAACCAAAAATAGTATTTTATTTAAAAGTATGTGCATGTGTGTTTGTATGTGGGGAGGCACCCGGGTGAGTGTGGTAAAGAGGACACTTGATCCCCCTGGAGCTGGGCTTACAGGTGGTTGTGGGCCATCCTGACATGGGGGCCATCTTGACATCCTGAGTCTTCTTCAGGACCTCTGGAAGAGCAGCCAATGCTCTAAACTGCCGAGCCATCTCTCTAGCTGCACGCGAAGACTTTTAAAGATTGAGCTAACAAGGTATAAAGACCCACCGTAGCCAGGCAGCAGTGGCGCACACCTTAAATCCAGTGCTCTGGGGTGGAGGCAGGCAGATCTCTGAGTTCAAGGCCAACCTGGTCTACAAAATGAGTTCTAGGACAGTCAGGGCTACATAGAGAAAGCCTGTCTTGCAAAACCCTCTAAGTGTGGATGGTGCTATTTCATGGGCTGGGGGCCCAAACCTCCCAGAAAAGGAAGGAGGAAGTGAGCTGAGCTACGCACACGCCCTCTCTGCTTTCCAGCTTGCAGGTGCACTGTGACCAGGTGCCCCACGCTCCAGCCACAACTTGGCACCTGCTCCCAGAATGAGCCCATCAGACTGTAAGCAACCTCCTTTAGAGGAAAGAGGGTTATACTGCTGAGTTCAGAGAGCGCTGGGAGGCAGCGGTCTTCTACTGACCAGCTTGAATGTTGCTGAGATCCCAGCAGAGGTTCTCAGATTTAAAAAAAAAAAAAAAAAAAAAAAGCAATGACTGCCTATGCCTGTCCTGCAGCCTGAACTCCATCACAGCCTGAGGTGTCCAGAGCAGGCAGCCTCGGCACAGTCCACCACGGAAGAGGCTGTGACCTCTTCCTCCTGCAGTTGCTTCTTCTCAGGTATCTAGTGTCTGGTGATGAGGAAAATAACCAGCAAAGCCCCTCACTCTTGATTCATGGTACCCAGGACTTCCCTGGGTTTAACATTGTGTGGAAGACTCCTCAATCCCAATCTCACTGGCCTGGCCATCTCTCTACTCACAGGAGGGCTGGCTGACCCCAGGCGGGGGATGGGATCAGGCAGCCTGCTGCCCTTGGTTTGAGTGGCTCGGCCATCTGGATACCCTCTTCTTTCTCCTGTTTTCTTTCTTTCTTTCTCTCTTCATTTTTAGTTTTTCAAGACAGGGTCTCTCTGTGTAGCCTTGGCTGTCTTGGACTCACTTTGTAGACCAGGCTGGCCTTGAACTCACATCGATCCGCCTGCCTCTGGCTCCTGAGTGCTGGGATTAAAGGCGTGCGCCACCACCGCCCGGCTTCTCCTATTTTCTTATGGGCGGGAACGGGAGCAGAGGGCAGTCTCCACAGTAAAGCTTCGTCCCCATTCCCACTAACTTCCAAGCCAGGATGCGCTGGTGGTGTAAGATTCCAGATGGCCTGAACTCAGCCATCATAACCATAGCGTTGTTAGCTGAGCAAAGCAAGTTAGGAATTACAGGCCGGTAACGAGGGCAAACGGAGAAGAACAAATAAAAAATTCTCCACTAGCCCCCCCCCCATCTCAACCCTGCTCCTGGGATTTGCTGCCCCTATCTCACCCAACATAGAATTTACTACCTCAGACCCCCCCATTCACCTAAAAAGGTCACCCGCTGTTAGCCTATCGCTTGATAATTAACCACGGCTGCTGAGTTCTGCTTCTGTAAAGGGTATTTAAACCCTCCGCTTTTACAGAATAGGGTCTTCCATCTCCTCGGAGCTTGGCAGACCCCGGTGCATCAGCTCAATAAAATTCCTTTGCTTTTGCGTTGGCTTTGGGCTCTGACTCTCAGTTTGGCTTCCAGGAATAGACTCTGGCGACCTGAGTCTAGCATTAGCTCACTCCAGATTGCTCCTCTGGGTCCTCTCCTCTGCCTCTTGAAACTACAGACAAGCCCTCAGAAGCCTGAAGTCACCTCGGAGCACACTTCCTGGCTGCCGCTGCCTCCTTCCCCATTGAAACGGAAAGCAGAGCTGATGGTTTTTGACAGAGGGAGTTTCCACACCCACCTCGTCCCTCTCACCATGGCTTCACCACATCCCAGCCAGCCAGCCATGGCTTCTTCCTGCATCATGGGCCTGTGAATTCTGCATGTCAGCCAGCCTACTCTGTGGTGGACTGAGCCGAGGCTGTCTCCTCTGAACCAGGCGTGGGCAGTCTTTGCTTCATGCCTCGGGGCCTTTTTTTCCTCCCGGAGCTCTGCTGTGATCTCACTTAACAACCAACATTCAAGCTGGTCAGTAGCAGACGGCTGCCTCCCAGCGCTCTCTGAACCCAACAGGCGTTACCTTAGGGCTGAGGATGCAGCTGTGTTCATAGAGTAGCTGCCTAGAAAGCACAAAGCCTTGGGGCCGAGCTTTGGTGCCACGCGAACTAGACATGTTAGTATATACATGTAATCCCAGTAACTGGGAGATGGAGGCCGGAGAAGGAGGGTTCAAGGTCATCCCATCATTGACTGCATAGCAAGTCTCAGCCCAACCTGGGATATTTGAGACTTTGTCTCAAAAATAAGTAAGTAAATAAACCAATACCCCCTAAAATGTGCCATTTCATACGTTTGTATGTACGTACGACAGATGAGCAGGCGGAATTGTTACTTAACCCACAACAAGGCTTGTTTATATGTAGAGGACTGTCTTCCCCGATATGGGGAGACACGCCATGCAGTGATACGAAAGCAGATGCTCGGAGGTGGTACGTGAGGGACGCCAGGACAGTCCCATTCTTCCTCTGCCTCCCAGTGTGAAAAGTTAGCTAAGCTGACCCCAAGAGGAGGTCAAAGTGAGGAAACCCTATTCTGCCTCTGGCCTGGGATCTGTCGTTCAGCCTAGCAGCGTCTGTGGACTCACAGAGGATGAACCCCTCCAGCTGGTAGATGAGCTAGGAGGCTTTGGGCTTCGTGCATCCCTCTGCAGACCTGGGGTTCAGTCTTGTGACTGACCACAAGTATTCCGAGGAGAGAGCCTGTTCCGACACGGTTCACACAGCAGGCACTTGCGGAGACCTTCTGACCTTTAGGTTCACCCAAGCTGACTAGGACTCTCGTGTTTTACCGGACTGTGAACATTGTGGAACTCTGGTATTTAAAGATGATACTGTTTTTTTCCACTGACGTGAAAAATGTACCTTTTTTTTTCTGCTGATTTTTGAAAGTAGGGGAAAGTATGACACCCTTTACTGAGCTGTGTAGTCAGTCCAGACAGAGTCTGAGTGACGGAACACCAAACAAGACAGAAGTGTGAGATCCACATGAGATCCCACGGGCACAGGAGCTGACATTTGTGAGGAGGTTGGGAAGGGTGTGTGTGTGTGTGTGTCTGTCTGTCTGATTATCTGCAGAAGGACAAGCCTGTGCTGGGAACAGCAGTGCTGGGGGACAATTCTGGAGGCCAAAGGATAGGGAAAAGGAGGTTCTGTTTTTCCTATACATGCTTGGATGTTTTTTTCTTAGTCAAGTAAATCATCTCTATTTGGGAAATATTTTAATTGGTTGATTTTCAATTTTAAAAAATCAACAATGCAGCCGGGCATGGTGGTGCATGCCTTTAATCCATCACTCAGGAGGCGGAGGCAGAGGCAGGCGGATTGCCGTGAGTTCGAGGCCAACCTGGTCTACAGAGAAAGTCCAGGACAGCAAAGGCTACACAGAGAAACCCTGTCTCAAAAACAAAACAAAACAAAACAAAAAAAACCCAACCAAACAAAAATACACAAAACAAAACAAAAAAATCAACAAACGCTGGGCGCGGTGATGGCGCACACCTTTAATGCCAGCACTTGGGAGGCAGAGGCAGGCAGATCTCTGTGAGTTTGAGGCCAGCCTGGTCTACAGAGCTGAGCTCCAGGACAGCCAGAGCTGTCACACCCAGAGAAAAAAACCTGTCTTGAGAAACCAAAAATATAAAATAAATAAATAAATGTAGAAAATAAAATCAACAAAAATGTAGAATCTAATGAAAACACTAAGTAACAATACAATGATAGGTCCCAAGAAACTGATGGTGACGCCCTTCTAATTGTCCTTTCTCTGGAGATCTGTACAGAACATGCAGATATTTTTGTGGCTCTGGGTCCTGAGCCCTTAGACCTGACAGCGCTGCAGGTACCTGCTGTGTTGAATGAATGAGTAGATGAGTAAACGAAGACGTAGGGGAGTAAGATTAACCTCATCAGATGGGCTTTCAGCAGGGGCCGGCCAGGGCTCCCAGCAGGGGCTGACCAGGGCTCCCATCAGAGGCTGACCAGGGCTCCCAGCAGGGGCTGACCAGGGCTCCCAGTAGGGGCTGGCCAGGGCTCCCATCAGGGGCTGACCAGGGCTCCCATCAGGGGCTGGCCAGGGCTCCCAGCAGGAGTTGACCAGGGCTCCCAGCAGGGGCTGACCAGGGCTCCCAGCAGGAGTTGACCAGGGCTCCCAGCAGGAGTTGACCAGGGTTCCCAGCAGGGGCTGACCAGGGCTCCCATCAGGGGCTGACCAGGGCTCCCAGGAGGGGCTGGCTAGGGCTCCCAGCAGGAGTTGACCAGGGCTCCCAGCAGGGGCTGACCAGGGCTCCCAGCAGGGGCTGACCAGAGCTCCCATCAGGGGCTGACCAGGGCTCCCAGCAGGGGCTGACCAGGGCTCCCAGCAGGGGCCGGCCAGGGGGCCCAGCAGGGGCTGGCCAGGGCTCCACAGCCCAAGACAGCGTGGGAAAGACCCTTTATCGTCTCAGCATCCACCCTCACTCGTCACACTAGCCGCGGCTGTTGGTGGAACAGACACCTGTGCCAGCAGTTTCCGTGTCTTCTAAGCAACTGCTGAGAAGCAATGCTGCCCTGGCTTCATGAATCAGAGGTGACAGGCCTTGCTTCCTGGCAACAGGTGGAGTCCAGCCAGGAATCCAGTGTCATCTTCAGTTTGAGGCCAGCCTGGGCTGCACAGTGAGGCAAAGGCCAGCCTGAGGAGGTCACAGACCTGCCCCGAAGCTGGCATTCCGTGGAAGCAGAGGACACTAGAAAGCAAGATTCTCTCAGCTGGCTGTCACTCCTAGGAGGTTGCAGGGAGCATCCCTGGGGGCTGGTGTTGGATTAGCGCCAAAGACCGTACCATCAGCCAACAAGCTGGGGCTGTGCCAAACTCAGGGAAGAACACAAATCCCGTGGGCTCAGCCAGTAAAACGCCTGCTGTGAAAACATGAAAATATCCAGAACCACAGGGGGAAAAGGCAGGTGTGGTAGCACACGCTGTGACCCTAGCACTGGGGAGGCCAGTCAACCTTGTCATAAGCCTCAGATCCCATTGAGAGATGGTCTAAAAACGTAAGGTGGAGCCAGGCGGTGGTGGGGCACGCCTTTAATCCCAGCACTGGGGAGGCAGAGGCAGGAGGATCGCTGTGAGTTCGAGGCAGGCCTGGTCTACAAAGTGAGTCCGGGTCAGCCAGGGCTACACAGAGAAACCCTGTCTCAAAAAACCAAAACAACAAACAAACAAACCATGTAAGGTGGATAGTATCTGAGATTGACCTCTGGCCTACACACACACACACACACACACACACACACACACACACACCACACACACACCACACACACACACACACACACACACACGCACTCACGCACGCACGCACGCACGCACGCACGCACAAATGTATATGTAAATACCCTCACTATCCCCACCTAACCACACCCATGTCCTGCAAACCTCCCACAAATCCCTGTAAGCTGTTCTCAGGTCTCTGCCTGCTCCGTCCGTTTCCTGTGGTTTTACTAACTAGTATTGCGCTGGGGACGCCAAGCCGATCCTGGAAGCAGAGTTTGGAATGGTCCATGTCAGTTGTTTTCAACCTGTGGGGCTCCAACAGCCCTTTCACTAAGGGACTGCCTAAGACCATGGGAAAACACAGACACAGTATGTCTCACAACAGTGGCAAAGTTACAGCTATGAAGCAGCAACGGAGGAATTTTATGGTTAGGAGGGTCACCACCCCATGAGGAACTGTACTTAAAGGGTTGCAGCGTTAGGAAGGTTGAGAAATCTCACACCGCCATAGATTCAAATAGAAATAGATCCTATGTGACCCACTTCGGAAAACTTCCTCCTCACTCTCACTGCCCGTCCTGGTCCGCTTCCTCTGGCCACTTCCTTTTATCCTGCCCACTCCTTCACTTTTAAAGCTTTCTTTGTGCGTGGGATGGAGGCGTCCTTACCCGTAGCTTCTGAGGGCTTCCTGTTTCTCTACTTCCCTCTGTGGGGCTAAGATCCTCTCTTCTTGCTGGCATCGCTTTTTATGATGTCCCCCCTTTCTTTTGGCTCCATATCCTGCTTACTGATTTTTATTTATTTATTTATGTTTTGGTTTTTCGAGACAGAGTTTCTCTGTGTAGCCTTGGCTGTTCTGGACTTGCTTTGTGGACCAGGCTGGCCTCGAACTCACAGTGATCCGCCTGCCTCTGCCTCCTGAGTGCTGGGATTAAATGTGTGCGCCACCACCACCCCGCCCTTGATTTTTAAATCCAGTGTCTCCCTTTAGATTTTCACTCTCCCTGAGTATGGCTTTTAGTTTGTTCTGAGGACTGTGAGCTGGTCCCTATGCTTGGACTATACCATTGTACGCTAAGCACTTTACTGACCGGGTTATATCTCTAGTCTCTGGCAGACTTTTTTTTTTTTTTTTTTTTAAGCTCAGGGTACAAAGAGGCTAGAGGGATATTTTACAATCGCCACCCGCTCTCCCGTGCAAGCTAGCTGGCTGTCTGCTCCTATAGCTATGAGCTCAAGTGAAACAGTGCGAGAAAGTGCCCAGCAGCTTAACCCAGACCAGAGAGAGTCATGCCAAGCCAAACCGCTGAAACCGCAGGGCCCTGTGGGTAAAGGAGTTACCCTCTCTTTAAAGCATGCCATTGTTTGGGGTTTGACACCATTCCCTCCCTTTTCCTCTTTAAAATACTTTGTGGCATTTGTTTGTTTCTGACAAAATAAGCCGTGAAAATTTAAAAGCAAATGTTTTTCTTTTCTTTTCTTTTTTTTTTTTTAATCACTTCTTTATGTAATGGAGAAGCAGATGGATTTAACAATAGAATTCTAGTTACTGTGGGAGTTTTTGAGGCAGGGTCTCACACTGTCACTGACCCACGACCCCCTGTTTAGCCTAGGTTGGCCTTAGGATTTGCAGGCACCTTTGAAGGGTCAGCCACATGTTTAAGAACAAATAAAAATTAAGGCTTGAGCTGGGTGCGGTGGTGCACGCCTTTAAACCCAGCACTCGGGAGGCAGAGGCAGTTGTTGTGTTTCCATGAGTTCGAGGCCAGCCTGGTCTACAGAGTAAATCCAGGACAGCCAGGACTAAAAGAGAAACCCTGTCTCAATAATTAAATTAAATTTAAAAATCAAGACTAAGGCTAAGAGGTTTAATTTAGCCTGTCAAAAACAAGAGAAGGTCCTTTTGCTCCTGCCGCTTTTTCTCTTAAAACTGTTTCTTCAGGAAATGTGTAACTAATTTGTCTTCTCTGAATGTGTGTGAGTCCTTTTAAAACTTGCTGGGCCTTGTAGGAGCACCTGTGAGCCTTGTGATTATCAAATGTGAGCAGCCAGCACCCAGCAGCATCTGCCATTCTCTGTGGGGATGCAGGAGCTTCAGAGCTTGGCTCCGAGTTACTTCTTGTCACTAAGGTATGAGAAGGTGGCTTGCCCACCCGGCAGAGCCAATTAGCTAGTGAAGGTGATGGCCTAATGCCACAGGTAAGGCTAGTGAGCTCATGTTGCAGAGAATGCTGGGACTGGGGAGATGACTTGCTTTGCAAGCTCCAAGACCCGAGTTCTGGCCTCTGACCCCATAGTAAGACACTAAGCACAGGGCTGGAAAAATGGCTCAGCTGTTAAAGGCTTCCACCCAAATATATAAGAAGCTAAGCACGGGGTGAGGGTGAGGGGGGTGGGCACATTTGTAATCCCAGTGCTGTGGAAGTGGACGAGGAGGGCCCTTGGGGCTCCATGGGCAGCCAGCCTAACCAAATGTGTGAGTTCTTGGTAGAAATAAGAGACCCAAGCCAGGCATGGTGGTGCATGCCTTTAATCCCAGCACTCGGGAGGCACAGGCATGCGGATCTCTGGCCTATAAAATTTACTTTTTATATATATGTGTGGTTTTTTGAGACAGGGTTTCTCTGTGTAATAGCCCTGGCTGCCCTGGAACTCACTTCGTAGACCAGGCTGGCCTTGAACTCACAAAGATCCACCTGCCTTTACCTCCTGAGTGCTGGGATTAAAGGCATGCACCACCAGCCCAACTCTGAAGTTTACATTTTTAAAAAGTAATGTTAAGCAGGGTGTAGTGGTGCATACTTTTGATCCCAGAACTCTTGACTTGAGGCAGAGGCAGGAGGATCTTTGCAAGTTCAAGGCCAGGCTGGTCTACCTACTGAGTTCCAGGACAGTCAGAGCTATGTAGAGACCCTGTCTTAATTTAAAAAAAGAAAAAGGAAAATGACTTTGGACTTTGAAAAAGGCACACAGACAAGGTGGCTGAGGCTGCCCTCTAGCACAGGTGCTGGGGCCAAACCCTCCTTCACTGCGTGAGCTGATTGGCAGCACTCAGCTGAAGAAAACCAATAGCTGTGCCAATGGGTCATGTCAGGGGAACAGAACGCACGCACGCGGGTCTGAGGGAGGTGCCTGGTGAGACTCTGTAGGTCTTAGCGCAGCTTAACCTAGCCCATCTCCTGTATCCGGAAGCTGCTTGCTCACACCGCTCCTCCGGCCTGTCATCCGCGTATAGAATTGCTTTGTGTGAATATTGACGATTTACTTAGTGCTGCATCTGCTACGCAGGTGGGCAACTTCCAGTAAGATCTGGGCAACGGTGAAGGGTACCCCTCCCCGCCACTTGAACATGCGTGCATATGTGCAAAAAAATGTGTTTGGTTTTAATTTTTGCAATAGGGCCGGCCCAGCTTGATCCTCTTGCCTCAGCCTTCCTGTGCTAGAACTTCAGGTGGGAGCCCCCAGGCCTGGCTTGCGGCAGGCGTTTGAAGAGCTCAGTGCTCAGCTGAAGAAGTCACACTAAAAAGGGAGCCTAACAACGGGTCCATGTATGAGGGCCAAAACGGGCAAACCTAAGGGAGGATGGGCCACGTCCCCCTGCGGGGTAGCTACTGGTAAGCTGTCCTTGCTTCTGCTACCTGCCACCCAAGCTCACCCTAGGACCCCTAATTAAATGCAGTGTGTCCCCCCTACACTCACAAAGAGGAGAAAGGAAGAGGCGGGCTCATGGGGGGAAAGCAGAAGCGGGGTTAAGAGAGGATATGGAGGGACATAAGCAAAGTATGTTGTATATAGAGATTGTGAGATAATAAATCATTTCTAAAACTAGGCTTTTTCTGTGCATGTCAGCGCCCAAGGACCATCAGAAGGGAGCAAAGAATCCACGAGGGCTGGAGTGATAGGTGGTTTTGAGCCACCTGATGTGACTGGTGAGTCCTTGCCAACTGCAACTAGAGGAGGAAGAAAAGACCATATGAAAAGGGATTTCCAACATGGTTCAGGGGCAAGGCGCTTTTCTAGTCAGCCAAGAACACACAAAGAAATGGTACAGCCAGCAGGTGTGGTGGCACACGCATGCAATCCCAGCACCTGGGAGGCAGATGCAGGCAGACCGCTGTGAGTTCCAGGCCAGCCTGGTCTACAAAGTGAGTCCAGGATAACCAAGGCTACACAGAGAAACCCTGTCTCAAAAAACAAAACAAAACAAAAAAACCAAAACCAGTCTATTTTAATTCGAATATAGACAAGCCTAAATCATATTTTTCAGGAATAGCTACTTTGGAAGAAAAGCAAGGAAATAAACAGTCTGGAAGCGGTGCAGGGCGTGGTGGCACACGCCTTTAATCCCAGCACTTGGGAGGCAGAGGCAGGTGGATCTCTGTGAGTTCGAGGCCAGTCTGGTCTACAAAAGCGAGTCCAGGACAGCCAGGGCTACACAGAGAAACCCTGTCTCAAATAAACAAACAAAACAAAACAAATCAAAACAAGTACAATTTGGCCAGATGAGTTGGTTAGCACGCCCTCCATTCAGAGGTCAGGGAAATTCCACCCTCAATTTCTGAGTTTGAATATTTGGAGGCCCCAGGAGGAAAGACAGACCCCAGATTCAGTGAGAAGTCTCAGCCTTCTTTTTGGTTTTCCTTGGCAGGAAATGACAACAAGTGACACAAACATACCCGCTTCTGAAACTCCCTGGGCACTGGTACTCATCAGACTGACTAGGCCTGGGCACCACCCGGGCTCCACAGCTCACCCAGATGCTTTGGAGCAGCGTGGAGCAGCGTGTGCATGCGGTCCCCGGCCTGCAGCTCATTCCCTGAGGGCCTGCTTCGGAGCAGCGTCAGGCTGGGTTGGGGAGGCACAAGCGTGTGGATGCTGTGGACCACAGGAAGGACGTTCTCAGAGGCACATCTCTGGTTTGGGAAGACCACAGCCGGCACAGCCACTCTTGCACAGCTGGCTTGGAGGGGGAGGAACTAGAAGTTGGTTTTGAACTGGGTATGCTCTACCGTGCTGTCTTTTCTCCTGTTCCTGGCAACTTGGGATCCATAACAACCTCCTCTGGAAAAAACCAGAGATCTTAAAATCCCTAAAGTCAGGAAGCATTACTTTTCCCTAAAGTCGTAGTCATTACTGTTTTTAAATTACGTCCATTCGCTTATTTATATGCATGCGCGCGCACACACTGGCATGGGCCACAGCGTGTGGTCAGAGGACATCCTTGGGGAGCCAGTTCTTCCCTTCCACCACGCATGGCATGTTCCATGGGCCAAACTCAGGGAGTCAAGCTTGGCAACAGGTGCCTATATCCACCTTGGTGGCCTATACTGTTTTTAAGCACACACACACACACAAAAACAAAAAACAAAAAAACCCGGCCCAATCACACCCTAAAATTCGAAGTGCACTCCACTGCCTGAGCCCTACCTGTCACTGGAAAAGCTGACTCAGGGAGATCAAGTGATGTGCAGAGTTGATGAGGGCAGAGTCAGGGCTATGTCCCAAAGCGGAGCAGCACCTGTCCGCACCCTCTAGTCCTCCCTGTGCAATGGAGTCAGCTGAAGACTGGGCAGAGGGTAGGTTTTAAAGAGATTGGCACTGGGGTAGGTTCTTTTCCCCAGGAACCAGGGGTGTGTGAAGAATGGCCCAGTCAGTCAGATTGAATTTGGGCTGGGACAATTTGCTGTCCAGCATTTCCTTGATAAAAACAAAGCCAAACTGAGGAGAGAGGGAAAGTGAAGCCACTCTGGCCTTCTGTTGTGTGTCTAGCATTTTCCTCTCATGGAAACATTCCCTCCAGGGGAGAGCAGGGAGGCTCACAGGACTCAGCTACACTTGCACGAAGCTTCTAAGAGCAGGAGGCCGCTCCTCTCTAAGAAGAGGAGTCTTTCTTCATGAAGCTGTCTGCAATTGGTGCTAGAAGCTTCAAGGACGCAGCTCTTGTAGGTGGCCACCTCCCTGGGGTGAGCTTTGAGGGGCTCAAGCCATGTTCCTGTAAGTAACCCCCAAGAGACTTACTGGTTCACCAGACTGGACTTGGGTGCGGGGTTGCTCCTGCCATTCCGCAGGGGCCCCAGCTGTGGTGAACGGCATTTGTTCACGTCTTTCTGGGAAGAGTCACTGAAGACCTTCCTGTGGCCATTTCTGTTGTCCTAGGGACACCCTCCCACCCCTGTTCAGTCAGAGCCTCTATGCTGCAGACCCTCATGGTGTTCAAGGCTCAGCGAGTCAGGCCCCACTCCAGTCTCTCAGTAGGCCCAGAGTCCCCCTTATGACCCGGGACTAAGCAAGGCGGGTTTTGTTTTTTTTTATGGCCTGAGTGTCTTTATGTTCGACTAAATTTCTTCCTAACTCAAGTATTGTATTTCAAGTAGTTGGGACCAAAAACAAAAAACCAACCAACCAAACAAACAAACAAAAAAAACACGGGGGGACTTTGGAAGGACAAAGAGAGGGAGGGAGGGAGGGAGGGAAGGAAGGAGGGAGGACCCTCAAATTCCCAGCCTTTCTCTGGACTACAACAAAACAGAGCGAGGCTGAAGGCTCTTAGGGTCTGTGGTTTCCAGATACAGCCATTGAGGAAAAGCGAGCTGCCTCCTGTCCTCACTAGGGTCCTCGGAAACTGGTTTTGTGTCAAGCAGGGGATACCTCCTCTTGGCCTGTTTTTACGCTTCCCTTCCAAAGACCACGTTTCCTAGTAGCTCAGATGTCGGAGCCCGGGTGTCTGAGCCGTGGTTGCAAGCACTTATGAAATTGAGGAATGAGCTTGTGCCTAGTTTATCATAAATATTCATTATAACAACGGAAGATAGTACCAAAAAAGGCATTTACAAAAGGGGGAGGGGGTGGCAAATCCCTAAAACTACCCAACTTTGCAGATTTAAGCATACTACCCTTTTTCTCCATATGAATTTATATTTATAGTAAAAATGCTAGCACCACTTTGAACATCCACCATCATCATCATCATCATCGTCGTCGGTTGTTATTGTTGTTAGAGACAGGGTCTCATAAAGCCCAGGCTGGCCTCAAAATTGCTGTGTACCAAGAATGACCTTGCACTTCTGAGACCCTGCCTCCACCTCTCGAGTGCTGCGATGACAAGCGTGTGCCACCATGTCTAATTTTACTAGATGCCGGGGACTGGGCCCAGGGCTTTTTGAATGCTAGGAAGCGCTCTACCCACTGAGCTACACTCTCAGCAGCGCTCTACCCATTGAGCTACACTCTCAGCGGCTCATCCTTGTGTTTACATTCTCAAGCCTGTAAAACATCAGGGGAACATAAACTAGGCGCGGCAGTGTGTGCCTGTCATCCCAGCAGCACTCAGGGAGGCAGAGGCAGGTCAATCACCGTGAGTTCGAGGCCAGCCTCGGCTACAAAGTGAGTCCAGGACAGCCAAGGCTGCACAGAGAAACCCTGTCTCGAAAAACCAGAAAAAAAAAAAAAATCAGAGGAAGCGCCCGGTACCCACCACTCGGCTTCAAGCTATTTCCTGCTTCATGGCTGAATATGATTATTTAATTTCATCTATAGACACTCAAGCGTGGGTCTCTGAAGATAAGTGCTCCTTTTAAAACGTGGTTGTTCTTCTTTGTTTAAGATAGTCTCCCACAGAAGCCCCAGCTGGCCTAGAGCTCACCACACAGCCCAGGCTGGTCTCAAACTTGCAGCAATCCTCCTGCTTCAGTTCCCCAAGTGCTGCCATTAGAGGCATGAACCACAAAGTCTGACGGACATTGTGGATTTTAATGAAGAACATCAATATTTCCTGTTACCCAAATGTGATCTCATATCAAGCCCCCTCCCTTTGGTAATGTCCAACATAAACTTTTCTCCATATAATTACTCCATATAATTTCTCCACATAATTACTAACACCTCAAAGTGGGATTGTGCAAATCACTGGGGCTGGAGAGAGATGGCTCAACAGTTAAGAGCGCTGGCTATTCTTCCAGAGGACCCAGGTTCAATTCCCAGCACTAGGTGGCACCTCAAACTGCCTGTTACTCCTGTTCCAGGGGACCTGACACCCTCCCAGACATACATGCAGTCAAAACACCAATAAACAAAATAAGTAGGTCTAATCAAACGGACCTTCCATCCTCCACCCCTGTTTTATCTGCAGCATCCTCAGGGACACGTACACAGAAGACAAAGAGCATCAGTAAGCCCGTGGCTGTGCCTGACTCACTCCACGCCCAGGTGTGGGAGGAGTCCTCTGCACTTACCTGGGCAGATGAGAAGGGACCTTCTGCAGGAAGTGACAGCCAGTTACCCAGTCCCACACAGACTCCACCAGAGGCTAGCGTTTCCCTCTCTCTGAGGCATCTTTATTTGCAAAGTTAGCCAATCGCATCTGGCTTCCTGTGAGGTACCCTATCTTTAGATGCTGTGGCAAGCAAGCTTGGTGCTCCAGGCTGGAAACCAGCTGACCACAAGAGAGCGTGCATTTTCTGAAGTCTAGGGAACTGGAGCCTGGGGCAGAGCTGGGGATGGCTGGGGGCTGCAGCCTCAGAGGCTAGCAGCATCAGTCAGGTCAAAGCTCTCATTAATAGGGGTCTCAGGCAAGCTGTGAGAGCCCCTCAGCTTTCCAGCCACCTTAGAAAGCATCTAGTACTCACTGGGCAGCACTAGCACAGGCTCACTGACCTTGTTGCAATTCTTCTCTTTCTTTCTTTCTTTCTTTCTTTCTTTCTTTCTTTCTTTCTTTCTTTTTTTGTTTTGTTTTTGTTTGTTTTTGGAGACAGGGTTTCTCTGTGTAGCCTTGACTGTCCTAGGCTGGCCTCGAACTCAAGCGATCTGCCTGCCTGACCTTGTCACAATTCTTAGGAGCCTGTGAGCCTGCTTTGTCCACTGAGGTAGGAACTGGAAGTGCCAGTATCCCTCCACCTGTTTGAGGAAACCCACCGTTAGTTCCCTTTCTGCTTCCTTCTGGCCTCCTGTGTGCTCACCTTCCCCTGCAGAGGCCTAGGGATGCATGCAGAGCCAGCAGCTCTGCACAGGCGTGCAGACCTTGGTCCTCTCCTGTTGCCCAACAGCTACTCAACATCTCCCCATCTCAGCTCCTTGCCGGGACTCTGTCCACTTCAGCTCTTGATTTTTGCATTTTATTTTAATTAGTTCTTAGGGAATGTCACACTTCACATTTTGATCATGGCCCATCCCTTTACCCATCTCTCCCAGATCCACCCCACCCCCCTCACCCTCCCACCCCCGTTCCAAACCCACCCAACTTGGTGTCCTATTTGTTTTTGCTAAACTTTATTGTTTTGTTTTGGTTTCTTTGTTTGTTTGTTTGCTTGCTTGCTTTTGGGTTTTCAAGACAGGGTCTCTCTGTATTAGCCTTGGCTAATCTGGATTCGCTTTGTAGACCAGGCTATCCTCAAACTCACAGTGATACCCTTGCCTCTGCCTCTCGAGCACTGGGATTAAAGGTGTGTGCCAAAACGCCCGGCGATAAACTTTTTTGTTTCGAAGGTTTATTTTTAATTATGTATATGTGCTCACGGAGGCCAGACGACTCAGATCGCCCTGTAGCTGGAGTTACAGGCAGTTATGTCCTCTGTAAGAGCAGTATGTGCCCTTAGCCACTGCTGAGCCTCCCTGTTTTTGTTTTTGTTTGCTTGTTTGTTTTGTTGTTGAGACAGGTCCCACACATCCTAGGCTGGCCTTTGAATGGCTATATATAGTTTAAAATTACCTTGAGTTTCTCATCCTCCTGCCTCCACCTCCCAAGTCGGGGATGCTCTGCTGTGTGTGTGGTTTAGGAGGTGCTGGGGATCGAACTCAGGGATTCACACAGGCTTGGCAGGCACCAGGTCAGCTATTCTCCCGATATGCACTCAGCTCATCCTCATCCTCCTGTCTGGATTCCGGCCAAGATTCTCCTGTTGTTCCTGCCAAACAGGCTCATCAGTGTCCATTTCTGACACAATCCCATCTCCAGCTGGGGGCTGGAGAGCAGCCTGTGCGCACCACTCCGTTCCCGTCATCTGTCTTCATTTCCCTACCCCACCATCTACCCATAAAGCAGAGAGTAATTCGGAGCCGAGGCTCTACAGACTTAACAGCTCGGATGGACGGTCCTCTTCTTCCTCGTCTGTATTGGTGGCGTGCTCTCAGCATGATGGCTCTTTTTACTTCCCACTGCCCGCTGACCACTTCCCCTTCCTCCAGCACACATCCCCGAGCCTGTGCGTGCTCTGGGAGTGCTGTCCTCCTAGCCTCACCTACTGTGGGCTGACATTTCAGCCCGTCCAGCCGCAGCGAGAACTCTGTAATGAGCGGCAGCATACTTGTGCCAGTTTCCTTGTCCCCAGCTGCCACAGGGTGAGGACGTGTGCCCAGTGGACACCTGCACACACTGAGGAAGGGACACAATATAGAAGACGCACTCTGAGCTTGTGAAACAATGTTTTAGAGGGAGAGGGAGGCAAGTCTGCTCTTTGGATATGAAGGCAGCAATCAGCACTGCATCTCTCTCTCTCTTTCTCTCTCTCTCTCTCTCTGTCTCTCTCTCTCTGTATGTCTGTGTGTCTATGTGTGTCTGTGTATATGTGTGTGTCTGTGTGTCTATGTCTGTGTGTCTATGTGTGTGTGTGTGTGTTGTGTCTGTGTACATGTGTGTGTCTCTGTGTGTGTGTGCCTCATGTATACAATGTATGAAACATAAACAAAGTCCAGAAGAGGGCATTGATCTCTTGGAAATGAGCTATAGGCAGGTGTGAGCCATCTAATGTGGGTACTGGGACCCCAGTTGTGACCTCTGGGAGGCAGTAAGCACCCCTAAGCAGTGAGTCTTCTCTTCCAGCTCTGATTAAATCATTTATTTGTCTGTTCTACCACCACATGGACACCTGGACCCAAAGAGGACAGGAGGAGGCAGTGGCTCTCAGATCCACTGAGATTAGGGTTCCAGATGGTTGTGAGCCACCAAGTGGGTGCTGGGAATCAAACCCAGGTCCTCTGGAAGAGCAGCCAGTGCTCTTAACTGCTGAGCCATCTCTCCAGCCCGAATAAAAAGTATTTCTAAGTAGTAGCATTTGAGGCAGAAGAACTAAGGCACATTACAAAGTAAAGCAAAAGCACTCTTTTATTCCAAAGTAAATTATCGGTTCTCACTCAACAATTTATCTTGCTTTTGAGACGGGTCTTGCTGGGTTGCCCAGGCTACCCTAGAACACCTTCGTTCTCACCTCAGCCTCCCAAGCCAGAACTCCTAAGCTCTTCTGTCATTTTCCTCAGGACAAATGGTGCATGCCACCATACCCAGCTAAACCCTCGCTCCTGGGCTGCATTCCTGCTCTGTCCCTTACCTTAGTTGCTTTTCTATTGCAGTAGTGAAACACCAAGAGCAAGGCACTGATAAAAGAAACTATTTAATTGAGCTTATGGTTGCAGAGGGTTAGAGTCTGTCATAATAGAGTGAAGGCAGGGAGGCAGGAACAGCTGAGAACTCACATCTCGATCCAAACGTAGGAGGCAGAGAGCCACCTTAGGATAGTTTCTGAAACCTCAAACTCCCCCACCCCTAGTGACACACCCCCTCCAACCATGCTACACTTCCAAACAGTTCCACCAACGAGCGTTCAAACACGTAAGCTACGAGGCCATTCTCGTTCAAGCCAACACAGCCTTCAACTATTTAATAATAACTCACCGCCACCATTGAGCGTCGTCCTCTTATAGGTGACCGAGGCTCCTACCCGGGATCCCAGCCCTAGGGAGGCCAAGGTCAGAGGATTGCTGTGACTTGGACGGCAGGCCGCCTGCGCTACGGAGTGAGGTCTTGTCTCAAAACAGCAGCAACAACCCAAAAATAATTCAGGCCAGGTTGGTGTAAGTTTTAGCGTGTAAACACCTGCTGGCCAGGGAAAATAATGAAAAGGTTAAAGTGCTGGGGACACACAGAGGAAGGGGGCGTGCCTAAGAGTCCAGGCCTCACCGGTGCTTTCGCCAGGGGAGACGCTCCAGGAAAGGGACCACGTGGCACAAAGAGTGCTTCATTTGCCAAGGAGCAGTGCAGGCTGCCCCCTTCCCGGGGCTCTGCTAACAGTTGGTGTCCCCTTAGAGCTCTCCCCCACATTCTCGGCAGCCCTGTCTCCATTACCACCCCCAACCCTCCAGTAAGGATTTCCAAGTGAAAAAGTAGCTTTTTTTCTTAATTAATTAATTAATTAATTAATTAAAATTTGAGACAGGGTTTCTCTGTGTAACAGTCCTGGCTATCCTGGACTCTCTTTTGTAGAAAAGGCTGGCCTCGAACTCAACGAGATCTGCCTATCTCTGTCTCCCGAGTGCTGGGATTAAAGGCGTTCGCCACTACGCCCGGAGACATTGGCCTCTTTTACTCCAATTCTTCACCCTCTGCTTTTTTGAAAACTTTGTTTACTGTTCATAGGAAAAAAAAAAAAAATCTCAAATCCTAGCGTGGAGCACTGAACTACATTCCCTCTTTCCACAACCCAGAGGCTAAGCCGCGCCCGTAGTGTAAACGTGAACGTGCTGAGGCTCCACATTAGGTAGGTAAGTAGGGCTAAACGGCACGGCCAGAGCGCCATAGTGTTCTCACGTGAGGCAGCGGAAGCAAAGTCGGAATTTACTTGTAACACAGAAGCTGGGCGCCAGACCAGGGATGGAGCTGCTGGTGTCTCAGAGGCCCCCTGCTCAGACCACCGTCTCTCCCAAGAGAGGGTCTCCATCTGAAAACCGAGGGCTCTGGGTTGATTGCCTGCACTACGAAGCAGCTGTGCTGGGGGACGCCCGTGATCCCAGCTCTCAGAGGTGGAGGATGAGGGCTTCAGGGTCGTCCTTGCTTACACAGTAAGTCTGATGCCAGCCTGGGAGGTGCATGGGCGCCTTGGCTGTCCACAACCCATAGATTGAATCCGCAGGAGAAAACCTGCTGACACTTCCAGACTCCAAAACCATCAGAAATGACTTGTTGCCTTCTTAAGGCCCCAGACTGTCGAGATTTTCACAGTAGCCCTGGCAATTAGGTATCAAGTCAGAAGTTGACTCATCAGGCTCTCCTGAAGCTCACTAAGATGCTGGGGATGGGTGACCTTGAACTCCTGATCCTCCTGTCTCCACCTCCGGAGTGTGAGATTACAAGTGTGTGACCTTATGAGCACTTGGAGTTTACATTGTATCCCTGTACCTTACTTGTATTCCCACACCATCACCTGCCTTTCCTGTCCCCCTCTCCCTGTCCTCCCTTCCAATCCTCCCTCCCAGTCCCTTTGCCTCATCCCTTCTTTTCCCTGACTGGCACCTGTAGTTTTAATTTTCAACCTTTCCTTTCAGGTGAGGAGACTGAGGCTGTGGGAGGTCAAAGGGACAACTTGAGGCCACCTGTCGTTCATTTCACACGTTTTACATGTGCACCATCTGGCCTTGGAAACAAGGTGGCTTCTGTAAGTTCTGGAGCCCAGAGCAAGTGGCTTCATAGCCTGCAGGCAGAGTAGGTGCGGCCACTCCTTCCCCAAGGCCCTTTGCAGCTGGGGACTGGAAAAAGCTGGCCCCGTCGGTCTTACCGTTCCTCCAATCATTTCCTATCTGGAAACCTTGGAGCTCCCCCTTGAGGTGATGAGGCGAACTGCTGCCCGAGGCCTGGGTTGAGGCAAGCTGGGGAGCAGGGCTGAGAATCCTTTATAGTAAGGCACAAAGCTGAGAATTCGACGTCTAAGTCTACCTGTGCAGCTGAGGGCCAAGGTCTCGTTGGAGCTCCATCCCTCAGCCTGTGACCTGCATGTTCTAGTCCGTGCTACACATTAGAAAGCAGAAGTGAAGTCAAAGTCCCCGGGCACCCGGGACCAGTCATATTCCTAGTGAGTTTGCATCCTGACAAGGTCAGGATTTCCCTTGGCTTCCTGCAGAACAACCATTAATCCATTTAAGAATGTGTTTTAGGCCGAGCAGTGGTAACGCACACCTTTAGTCCCTGCACTCAGGAGGTAGAGGCAGGCAGATCTCTGTGAGTGTGAGGCCAGTCTGGTCTACAGAGTGCGTTTCAGGACAGCCAAGGCTGCAGAAGTTGTGGGAGAGGACGTGGTCGCTTCTCTCACCACGGTGTAACGAAGTAGACCAGTGCTCTGGTCGGCTTCTCACACATGGTTATGAGGCAGGTTGGAAGAATGACCAAAGAATGTTTTAAAAAATAGTTCTCAATTTCCACTCTCCGTCAACAGTTCTTATTCGCTATGAGGAAATGATTCGTGTAGCAGACAGTCATGTGTTCCTCAACAGAGGGGATTTGCCTGAGAAAGATGTCACTAGATAATTCTGTCATTATCTGAGCATCACAGGGTTCCCTTACACAAACTGAAAGGGACCCACGTCACTAGGAGATATCATCTCTTGGAACCACTATTGAAGGTGCCACACCGTTGACTGAAACATTTTCGTATAAGACTGTATATCCACCCACATGGGGAATCAGAATAAAGTTACCTATTGAAACCAGCACAGCCATTTTCTCAGGCAGCAGAGACTCACTGGGAAGGAGGGATCAGCAGTGTCTGGAGGTCTCTTGCTGCCTCTCTGTGAGAGAAGGATGTTCCAGAAGGTCTTTCTGTTACTTAGCTGTCACCCGAGTCAGTATTTTTTCTGTGGCTGGTCATCTTCACAGCCTGTCCCGGGGGTGGGAACTCTGCGGACAGTGAGAGGCTCCTCGGTGCTCTGGCTGCCTCACTCAGTATGCAGCAGGCCCCATAGACAACAGACGTGTATAAGGACAGTAGCGAGCCTGTCTGACAGACATCATGGCTTTATTCTTCCTCACTCCACCAAAGCCTGTTCTACTTCCATAGCTGTTGGACAAATCTCTGTCTCTCTCTCTCTCTCTGTCTCTCTCGTGTGTGTGTGTGTGTGTGTGTGTGTGTGTGTGTGTGTGTGTGTGTACATATTTGTGCATGAGTGTCTTTGGGACCGGTGAGCTGTGGGACTTGGGGGAGCCACCCAGAGCAAGTGTGGGGTTGAGGTCCCATAGGCCCGGGGTCTTTGTGTTTCAGCCCACATAGGCCTGCATCCCCATCTTTGGCCACAGGAGGGGGCTCTCACTATCTAGTAGCCAGTTAAACTCATTTTCAAGTGCAGCAACACCTGGAATTCCTCCTTATGCAAATGAAGCATCCTGTGTGCCCTGGTCCTAGCCAATGATGTGTACTCATCTCCCAAAGCCCTTACCCCCCCCCCCCAAAGGCTTAAGTAGCCTTTGTTCCCGCATTAGATGAGCTGTCTCACTGAAGCCTGTCTCCTGAGGGCTCGCAGCCCGCTAAGGTCTCCTCCACTGGTCTCTAAGCAGAGCCTGAATGACAGCTGTGTGACTGTGGGGGTGTGTTCCCATGTGCTTGTGGAGGTCAGAGTACAGCCGAAGTTGCTCCCCACCTTTTTTTTAGAGGCTGGAGAGGGGCCCAGTGGTTAAGAACACTTGTCATTACAGTGGACCTGGGCTCAGTTCCCAGCACCAACATAGTGGCTCACGAATATCTGTAATTCCAGTTTTTTTGGGGGTGAGGGGGCGGTTTTGGAGACAGGTTTCTCTATGTTATCTTTGGTGTCCTGGACTCGCTTTGTAGACCAAGCTGGCCTTGAAGTTGCAGCAATCCGCCTGCCTCTGCCTCCTGAGTGCTGGGATTAAAGGCGTGCGCCACCACACCGGCCTTTGTAACTCCAGTTCTAAGGGATCTAATGTCTTCTTCTGACTTCCACGGGCACCAGGAACATGGCACAGAGGACATGCATGCAGGCAAGACACGCGTGCACGCAAAACAAGACAAATCTTTGAAAATTAAAAACAAAATCTTTATTTATTTTATGTGTATGGGTATTGGTCTGCACACTACATTATTTGTGGTGCCATCGAGGCCAGAAGAGGCCATCAGCTCCCGCAGAGCTGGAGTTACCGATGGTTGTGTGCTGCCAGGTGGGTGCTGGGAAGCAAGCCTGGATCCTCTGCAGGCTGTGTGCTGCTGCATGGGTGCTGGGAAGTGAGCCTGGATCCTCCCTTGTGTTTTGAAACAAGGTTTATCTCAAAGTACATGGCCTGACTGACCACTGTCCCCACACCCTGGCACTAGCGCTGTAGACACGTGCCGACATGCTCATCTTTTATAGTTTTTTGGTCCCTCCCCCCTCGCCCCGTTTCTGTCCATTGGTTTTTTATTTTGTTTTGTTTTGTTTTTTCCATTGAATTTCTAAGAGATTGCATGCACTGAATCCAGGCTTTGAGATCCTTGTGATTAGCCATAGGGGACACTGGGAACCAAACTCGGGTTGTTGGGTTCTCTTGTTTGTTTGTTTTTTTAATACAGGGTTTCTCTGTGTAGCCCTGGCTGTCCTGGACTCACTTTGTAGACCAGGCTGGCCTCGAACTCACAGAGATCCACCTGCCTCTGCCTCCTGAGTGCTGGGATTAAAGGCCCAGCTCGCTGAGATGTCTTTTATGCTGGCAGGCTCTCTTGTGGGATCTTTCCCCATAGCGTCTGTTCTGGCCTGGGAGTTGGGTGTTCTGGGAGCTCTTGACATCATGTTCTGTGCTGACGTGAAGATAAACCTTGGCTTGATCTTCATTCCAAAATGTCAGAAGCTGGTGGCGCACACCTTTAATCTCAGCGCTAGGGAGGCAGAGGCAGGCGGATCACTGTGAGTTTGAAGTCAGACTGGTTTACAAAGTGAGTCTAGGACAGCCAAGAGAAACCCTGTCTGGAAAAACAACAAAACAAAACAAACAAAGAAAAACAAAATAAAAAGCAAAAAAAAAAAAAAGAAACAAAAAAACATCAGAAGCATCTGTGTCCTGTAAGGAGATAAGAGTGAGAAAGGAAGAGACAGTGGTCCCTCTAATGGACTGGGGCCACAGAACATTGAAGAAATTTTAAAAGGACTGAGATGGCTGGGCATGCTGGCACATGCCTGCCTCAGCCTTCTGAATACCTAGATTAAAGGCGCGCATCCTTTGCTGCAAACAAACGCTTCTTTGATGAAGGCTGAGAACTGCACCAGCCTGCGGATGTAATCACAAATGTTAGGGAGGCAGTTTGACAACCTGCTCAGTTAACAAAAAAGTTGCAGGTTTTTTTTTTCTTGTTTGTTTTTCCAAGACAGGGTTTCTCTGTGTAGCCTTGGCTGTGCTGGATTCACCTGGTGTGGTACTTTCCACTTTTTCTTTTGACCTCCCCAGGTGTGGACCTTTGACCAGGTACACAATACTGTTATTTTAAACAAAATCTCAAACATTCAGTTTTACCAATAAAGACTCGGGAGCCAGACGCTGCGGTGAGAGCATGCTAGCTCAGAGACGCAGAGGAAGACCCAGCTGACCTTCCTCCTCTGCCGAAGTCCTGAAAGAGAACTCTTCTTCCCTTAAAAACCCTCAAAACTGGGGCTGGAGAGATGGCTCAGCGGTTAAGAACACTGTCTGCTCTTCTAGAGGTCCTGAGTTCAATTCCCAGCACCCACATGATGGCTCACAACCATCTTTAATGTGATCTGATGTCCTCTTCCCAACCGCAGGTGGACCATGCAGGCGTAGCAGTGTATATATAATAATAAATAAATATTAAAAAAAAACCCTCAAAACTGAATGTCCCTTCCTTCTACTTCCTGTTTGTCTCCTAGCCATCCTCCCGACTTCCTCTTCCTCTTTCTGTTTTTTTCCTATCTTCACTCCCTGTCAACTGGTGTCCTGCTCCACCTCTTGACCTATGGCTGACTTTATTTAAACATGTTTACAATATCAAGCAGAAAGTTCTTAGATTAAAGGCATGTGCTAAGACGCTGGGCACGGCGATGCGAGCCTTTAAGTCTTTAAACTTGGGAGGCAGAGGCAGGTGGATCGCTGTGAATTTGAGGCCAGCCTGGTCTACAAAGCCCTGATCCAGGACAGCCAGGGCTACACAGAGAAACCCTGTCTCAAAAAATGAAAAAGAAAAACAAAACAACAACAACAAAAGGTGTGTGCTAGGGCTAAGCCACATCACAACTAGAAACAGTTTTTTTCCAGTGAACAATACAATCTCTGGGTTCACAGTGTGATCAAATATACACAGTGCCAAGCATGAACTTCCTTCTGCAGAGCAAGTATTAGATCCAAATGTAAATCAGTGGGTTACACCTATGACAGATGTGCCATTATTGTATCAGTAGGTGTGGGTTACCCTTATGGCAGATGTGCCATTATTGCATCAGTAGGCACTTCTTTTTTAAAAAAACATTTATTTATTCATTTATTATGTATACAATGTCCTGCCAGCACATACACCTGCATGCCAGAAGAGGGCACCAGATCACATTATAGATGGTTGTGAGCCACCATGTGGTTTCTGGAAATTGAACTCTGGACTTTTGGAAGAGCAGCCAGTGTTCTTAACCTCTGAGCCATCTCTCCAGCCCCCTAGTAGGCACTTCTTGTCGGGCAAGTTGCTACATAGTGTGTAATGTCTGAGACTGGGGAAGACCATTGCTGATCTTTTCCACCTGCCTGCGAAAAAGTTTCCAGGAAGGCTGCACAGAAGGGACGGAGCTTCCAGTGCAATCCCAGCATGGCCTCTCTGCATTCTGCAACCAAGGTGTGTTTGGTCTTCAGCAGTAGGATCTTATGCTCCCGTTTTTGTGGGCAACCAAGAACCTCTTAGTTTTTTGGAGGCAGGGTCTCACACTATTGTGTCGGCTGACCACATAGCACAGTAGAGCAAATCACCCCAGTACTGAAGTACTTGCTTTCTGGAAGGTTCTGCTACTTTTTTTTTTTTTAAATGTATTTATTATTATGTATACAGTGATCTACATGTACAGCTGCATGCCAGAAGAGGGCATAAAGTTACATTATAGGTGGTTGTGAGCCACCATGTGGTTGCTAGGAATTGAAGTCAGGACCTCTGGAAGAGCAGCCAGTGCTCTTAACCTCTGAGCCATCTCTCCAGCCCGTGGTTCTGTTACTTCTGTTGTTAGCCACAACACCTCTTTCTTCAGCCTTTCCTCACATGTTCCTTACCGACTACACCAGGAGCATCTTTTACAGAGAGTGATTTTAGCTGGTATGTCAAGTGACATTAAAGTGTATTTTTTTGAAAGTGTGTTTTATGCAAAATGAGAGTATGATCGTTTGAGTTTTAAGGAATCTTGACATTGTGTATTGTTGGCTTTACAATGTCGAGCTTGACACTTATCAGATTCCCCTAAAATTAAAAATAGACAATTTGAGGCTTGGAGAGATGGCTCAGTAGTTAAGAGCACCAGTTGCCCTCTCAGAGGACCTCTGTTCGGTTCCCAGCACCTACATGGTGGCTTACAATATTTCTAACTCCAGTTCCAGGGGATCTAATGCCCCTTTCTGACCCTCACCGGTATTGCATTCACATGGGATATATACAGACACATAAGCACTCACACACACACGTCAAGTAAATATAATGTTTTTCAGAAAATAAACAATTTTACACAAAAAGGCTTTCATCCAGCCAACACCACTTCCCAGACTACAGGAGGCATGGGCAGCCACTAAGAGGGACAGAGGCTGCAGCCTTGGGCACCACGGTGGAAGGCACAGGATATTTTGAAGTTTTGCAGGTAACTCTGGCTGGGGGGAAGGGCAGTAGAAAGTGTTCTTAGTGACTGTGACTGTGGAGGGTATAGGGCCAGTGTGGGAGTTGGGATGACTATATTTTATTATAAGCCTTGAGAACTATTTTTTTTTTGCATCTTTTAGAAAAATCAAAATATATTAAAGTCTAGAAATCCCCTCTCAACCACAATTTTCCTCTACCCAAGCAAAAAGGTATGATTTAACCTTTGAGTGGTTCCTGGGTTGTGCAATTTTTTTTTCTTCTCTGGTGTTCTGGAACTAAAACTATTTTGGTGTTCTCACTGAGCCCCTGAGGTACCGTTTGTGACCTCAGGGGTCTGTCCTGACTCCCGCAGAGGAATCTCCCAGCGCTTGGCAGCTACCCCTGGCTGGAGGAACACCCCCGGCGGGAGGACTGCCCCTTCAGAACCAGAGGGTGAACTTAGTGTTTTGTGAGGGATTGTTGGGGTGTGAACTGTCTAGGTTGAGGGGGCTCCATCTGCATCAGACCACCAAGTACACCCGAAAACAGAATTCTTTCACAGAACATGGGTTCTGGGCACGTTGTTTTTAATGTCAACGGATTTTTGTCAGTTGTTCACTTCTTGACCTTGACAATGAGAAGAAAAGGAGGGAGAGAGGGAGGGAGGAAACCCTTAGATCTGATAAAACACTTTTAGCAACATATCAGATTCAAAACCAACATGCAAAATCCAGCAGCCTCTCTGTGTACGAGGGGCAACTACACAGAGAAAGAAATCAGGAAGGCGTTTCACAGTGTCCTCTATGCAAACAAAGAAAGTAACTGGGGCTGAAGTTTATTAAAATACAGCATGCATGTGGGCAAAATCATTTTAAAAATTAATAAAAGTTTGTTGCAAAGACTTAAAACTTTGAAACAACTGAATCTGGCTCACACCTGAAACCCCAGCCCTTGGGAGTCTGGGTCTAGCTCTGAGTTAGACGTCCGCTGCTAGTTGGTTGTGGGGAGAGACCCTGTTTCACAAAACAAAACACACAGAAACGACTAGAAGAAAATACGGAGACGGTACAAACATCGTGCTCTAACTAGGACTCCAGAAACTCAGGGTCCCGCTGTTGAGAACTGAGATTGCCTCGGACCAAAAGCACCTTCTGGGTGCCAAGGGTGGGTGACTGTCCACGGAGTCCTGACCGCAGCGGACTTTTACCTCACAGCGTCATGCGTTGGCTTCTCGGAGGCTCCCTCTTCCATCTCGGCGGACTTCGCAGGCTTTCCATAAAAGTCTGGATGCAGTGACTGGAGGGAACCGCGCAGCACCCACGCCAGTGACTCACAACCACTTGTAACTCCAGCTCCAGGGAGTCTGGCGCCCTCTTCTTGCCTCTTAGGGCACCTACACACACGCGGCACAAACCCGTTCCTAAATCAAACAATTAAAATATATTTTGTTAAAGTCTGGATGCAAGCTTTCGTGATCTTGTGACTCATGCATTCTGTACGGCTGTGAAAACAGTGCTATGGGAGCAAAGTGGAGGGCAGGGTCTGAGAAAACACTTCCCCAGGCAATCTTGTTCAATGTACACAGTCCTTGAGGAAATCTTCTACAAAAAAATCTTTCGAGTGCATATGCAATTTTACACCTTGCAGCCCTCAATAGGTGGGCTCTGTAGACCTGTCTCTCTCTCTCTCTCTCTCTCTCTCTCTCTCTGTCTCTCTTTCTGTCTCTTTCTCTCTGTCTCTGTCTCTCTTTCTGTCTCTCTCTCTCTGTCTCTCTCTCTCTCCTTCTCCTCCTCCTTTTCCTGGTTTTTGAGACAAGGTTTCTCTGTGTAACAGCCCAGGCTATCCTGAACTCACTTTGTAGACCAGGCTATCCTCCAACTCACAGAGACAATGTGCCTCTGCCTCCTGAGTGCTGAGATTAAAGGTGTGCACCACCACCACCTGGCTTGTCAATTTTTTAAGTGCGTTCAAGGCACTCTTTCTTTCTTTTTAGATTTATTTATTTATTACATATGCAATGGTCTGTCTGAATGTATGCCCGCACACAAGAAAAGGGCACCAGATCTATAATGACATCTGGTCATGAGCCACCGTGTGGTTGCTGGGAATTGAACTCAGGACCTCTGGAAAAGCAGACAGTGCTCTTACCTGCTGAGCCATCTCTCCAGCCCCTAAAGGCACTCTTTCTGCTGTCTCAGTTTACTTGGCTTTTCCCCCTAAGTTTTATTTTATGTGTATAGGTGCTTTGTCTGCATGTATACGTGTGTACCATGTGTGTGAAGTGCCCAATGAGGCCAGGAAGGGATGTCAGGTCGCTTGGAGTTACAGATGGTTGTGAGCTGACACGTGGGTGCTGGGAACTGATCCGGGCCCTTTGCAGCCAGTGCTCTTAACAGTTGAGCCATCTCTCCAGCCCACTTGGCTTGTATTTAATAGTAATAAATTCTTTAACATTGAAGGCTTCTTTGTCCACCACTTCAAACGGTTTTCTCTTCTGGCCAAACCAAACCATTCCCCCTTCTTTCTGCTTCACTGTTTGAACCTCCCACTAGAATGTGCCCCAAGGAATCTAACCATAGCCTTGCCACACAGCCTGAATGCTGTGCTGTCTCAAAGTTCCCTCCAGTCTTCCACTAATTTTCAGTTCACTTTAACCCAGGTTTTCAGGACACAGGTGAAATAGAGGCTGTTAACCTGGGACTCGATAAAACCAAACAAAACGAAAATAAAGAAGCAAACAAAACCCTACCTAAGTGGAGCACCAGCACTCCCGCTTTCTGCTTCCTGAATGTGGACCCTCTGTGACCAACTGCACCTTCCTCATTGTCTTACTGTCTTTTTTGTTTGTTTTGTTTTGTTTTTTGAGACAGGATCTCTCTCTCTCTCTCTCTCTGTAGCCTTGGCTGTCCTGGACTCCCTTTGTAGACCAGGCTGGCCTCGAACTCACAGAGATCCTCCTGCCTCTGCCTCCCGAGTGCTGGGATTAAAGGCGTGCGCCACCACGCCCGGCTTTGTCTGTCTTTTTCTGTTGTGGTAACTGACAAAAGTGACTCAGAGGAGAGAGGGTTGCCTCTGGCTCTCAGTTCCTGGCTGGGTGCAGTCTTCCCCAGCAGGGAGGTGGAGGTGGCAGGAACTCAAAGCCTTGAGTCACATCATATCCATGACGGGACAAGATGAGGACACGCTGCTGAGCAGATCCTTTCTCCACTTACATAGTCCAGGCTCCCAGCCAGGGAACGGCGCCGCCCACAGAGGCTCTGTCTTCCCATTTCAATCAACACAGGCAACATGATCCCCACAGTCATCTCTGGGGCCCCATCCTCCAGATGATGCCAGGTTCTACCAAGCTGACAATACTGAAAATCACGCCTGCCTGGTGGATTTGGTCTTAAACAGGAGTCAAAATATGGATTGCCCCCTTAACTGGAAGGCAAAACAAGCCGCTCCTTCCGTACCTTGCTTTTATCAGTGTTGTTGCTATTGGGTTGTTTGTTTGTTTGGTTTGGTTTTGGTCTTTTTTGTTGTTGTTGTTGTTTTTGGGTTTGGTTTGGTTTGGTTTTTTGAGACAGGGTTTCTCTGTGTAGCTGTCCTAGACTCACTTTGTAGACCAGGCTGGCCTTCAACTCACAGAGCTCCTCCACCTGCCTCTGCCTCCCTAGCGCTGATAGTAAAGGTGTGCGCCACCACCCGCAGCCTGCTTTTGTCAGTCTTTTATCGCAGTGACAGGAAAAGGAGCAAGTCTGGAGAACTCACCTAGCAACACACACCGTGACCATAAGATTAGGAGAGGAGAGAGGATAGGTTAGGATGTAATATGTGAGAAAATAAATTAATTTAAAAAATGATTGCTGGGGCTGGAGAAATGGTTCAGAGGTTAAGGGCACTGACTGCTCCTCCAGAGGTCCTGCGTCCAATTCCCAGCAACCACATGGTGGCTCACAACCATCTGTAATGTGATCTGACGCCCTCTTCTGGCCTGCAGGTGTGCATGCAGGCAGAGCAATGTAAACATAATAATAAAATAAATCTTTAAAAATAAATAAATAAATAAATAAATAATTATTGCTGGAGCTGGGTGGTGGTGGTGCATGCCTTTAATCGCAGCACTTGGGAGGCTAAGGAGCTCAGAGTTCGAGGCCAGCCTGGCCTACAGAGCGAGTTCCAGGACAGCCAAGGCTACAGAGAGAAGCCCTGTCTCGAAAAAAAAAAATTTAAAAGATTGCTATCTACGGGCTTCTGTGTGGGCACAGAAGTGGAGCAGACAGAAGGTGGCTTTAGGTAAGTGCTGGGGAGTGAGTGGCAGGAAGTGTGGGGATCCCCTGAGTCTCTTCCCTGCTCTCCTCAGACCTTGGTCCTTTTTTGATTGATGGCTCTCACTGGAGCATGGCATTTCTACTTTTCTTCCTTTCTTTCTTTCTTCCTTTCTTTCTTTTTGTTTTGTTTTTTCAAGACAGGGTTTCTCTGTGTAGCCCTGGCTGTCCTAGATTCGCTTTGTAGACCAGGCTGGCCTCAAACTCACAGCGACCCGCCTGCCTCTGCCTCCCGAGTGCTGGGATTAAAGGCGTGCGTCACCACGCCCGGCTTCTCCTTTTCTATTTCTTGACTCTCTTCCATCTCTCTTTGTCTTACCCTCCTCACTCACCACTCCAGGCCTCAACCTCCCTCCTCTTCTCTCTTCCTCTGCCGCCGCCTCCCCCAGTTTCTCCTCTCGCCCACAAGACGGTCCAGACAGACAAAGCTAGAATTGGAACTTCAAAAAGGTGCCATGTTTGTGGTTTTCTCTGTTTGAAAAATGACTCTCTGCCTGTGTGGTAGGTTTGGTATGGCGTTCTTGAGATGCAGGCTCGCTGTAGCCAATGGTCTCCTCAACATCGAGTCCACCCATGAACAAACGCATTGCGGCTTGTTAGGGCCACTGTGAGAGGTGGTGCGGTCTCTGAGCCGTTCCTCCCGTTGTCGACCGGAGGAGAGAGATGGGCCCCGGCATAAAAACAACAGTCGCAGCCGGGCGGTGGTGGCGCACGCCTTTAATCCCAGCACTCGGGAGGCAGAGGCAGGCGGATCGCTGTGAGTTCGAGGCCAGCCTGGTCTACAAAGGGAGTCCAGGACAGTCAAGGCTACACAGAGAAACCCTCTCTCGAAAAACAAACAAACAAACAAACAAACAAACAAACCAACAGTCGCCATTGAGATCCTGCCATCCCACCCTCCAGGCTGAAGTGGAGACTCTCCAGTGCTCCTGGCAGATGCCCTCTGCGACATTGCTTTGGCTGAAGAAAGACACCTGGGTAAAGGTCAAGACCCGACCTGAAGCTTCTTGCATCTGCTGGCGGCCCAGCACTTGGGTGTGAACTCCTGGCTTCATCTTCCCAGGACACATCTTGGGCGTCTCAAGTCTAGCGTTCTCTGTGACACAAGCTGAGCTTGACTCTGAGATACACCACAGCCTGGCGCCTCTGTGGCCACAGTTCTCCATTCCCTGCTGTCCCACAGGTGTCACCCTGTAGGATGAGCTCTCAGGCTCTGGTCCTGCTTTCCCTCCGTCCTGACTATGAGCACCTCCTTAAACATGTTTCTTACTGCACCTGCCCTGAGACTGTAGAATGCCCCTCCTTCCACAGAGCAAGAAGGAGGCTGGAGATGAAATCACGGGTGCCTGTCCTCCTGTGCCCTGGACTGAGCAGAGCCCCTTCTTTTTTATTCTGGCTCCTCTAGACCTTCAGCAGTTCCAGGAGAGAGAAGCCGTGAGCCCTACGGGAACTGTCCACCACGGTGACAGGGGGCTTTGGAGGCTGAGACCAGAGGGTTCCTGGCTTTAGTTGCATCTGCAATGGAGAGCGAACACAGATCTTGAAATTGACTTTATTAAGGGTTATTATAAGTTCTTTTTCTCCACAGCTCTTCCACCTGCTGCCTAGACTGGGCATGGTGGCTCATAGTGCAGTCCCAGCACTGGGGAGGCCGAGATGGAAGGTCCTCTGGGGCTCACTGACCAGCTCCAGGTTCAGTGTCATACTCTGTCTCAAACATAAGGCAGAGTTGGAGAGTGACACACAACATCAACCTCTGGCCTCCACGTGCAAGCACACACACACATGTACACATATACACTTGCTCAAGCACACATACAAGCACATGCACACACAGAGAAATGCATGCAAACACATATAGGCATGTATGCACACACACGCACACACACATGCATACATATGCTCTTTCATATACATATGCACACACATGCACATATACTCATACATATACACACACACATGCAAACAAACACATGCACACAAAAGATTTAAGAAAAACTCAGAGATTGAGACTCCACCTCTTTGGCGCACCAACATTTTTTTTTTTCTGAGACAGGGCCTCTCTGTGTTAGCCTTGCCTGTCCTGGACTCACTGTGTAGACCAGGCTGGCCTCGGACTCATAGCGATCCGCCTGCCTCTGCCTCCCGAGTGCTGGGATTAAAGGCATGTACTACCACGCCTGGCTGAGCACCAACATTTTTAACATTCTCCAAAATCCTAGAATTGCATAAAATTGAGAAACATCGAGAATGCATATGAACCATAAATATAATTTGTGCATAGAATATAAATCATAAACAAAACCACCGAATCCTCCCCCCAGGCAATGAAGGAAAGCCAGAGGCTTGCGACCACTTCCCATCTGCAGCCTTGCACCTCACACCAGTGCACAAGATGCCTTTTGATAAAAAGCATCCTTCCGCTGGGGCAGGCCTCAGAGAGTGCGATGCGGCTGCTTTGTAGTTATCTGTGCTGGATCGGGGAAGGTTTGTGTGCAAGGTGCATGCACAGGAAACAGCTGTGCATTGTGATGGTGAGCCTGGGAGGGGGACACGTCTCCTGAGACTTGCAGACAACAAGAGCAAAATCCGCCGACTCCCAGGGTCTTCCCTTTGGTACAATCAATAATGGCAGTAATAGTATAATCAACAGGCCCTGGAAGTTCCCTGCGATGGTTATTAATGCATGTGAATTGCACAAAGTAACAGGCTCCCCAAGTCTCATTCCCTGTCCTTGATAGTCCCCTCATCTCCTCTTGACTCTTTAAATTTCATTTTTACTTTATTTATTCATTACTTCATTACTTGTTTTTTGAGAAAGGGGCTCACTATGCAGCCCTGGCTGTCCTGGAATTTGCTCTGTAGCTCGAGCTGACCTCCAACTCACAGAGATGCAACCACCCGTGCCACCTGAGTGCTGGGATTGAAGATGTGTGCCACCCCTTTAATCCCAGCACTCGGGAGGCAGAGGCAGGCGGATCGCTGTGAGTTCGAGGCCAGCCTGGTCTACAAAGTGAGTCCAGGACAGCCAAGGCTAACACAGAGAAACCCTGTCTCCAAAAACAAAACAAAAACCAAAAAACAAACAAGGAAGAAAGTAGAAAAAAAAAAGATGTGGGCCACCATGTTCAACTCTTGTTATTCTGAAGTGTCTGTATATGACAGGAAATGGACACTACATGTAGTTCTGGGTCTGGCTTAATTTCTGGACTGTGATAGCATCACATTCCATTTATTTTCCTCCATATGAGACAATTTCATTCTATCTGGCTGTATAATATTGCTGTTGTGGCTTGGGCAGTGCTTAGAAACAAAGATAGACAGGAGCACAGTCGCTAGCCAAAATTTTTAAAGGTTCTTCATTATCTGCAGCTGGTGACAGAATGCTAACTCGGGGGGGGGGGGCACATTACTGAAATAATCGGTGAAACTAGAAAACGTGCTTTTTTTGACGTTATTTATTGGGCTGGCATTAAGTTTTAAACTCATTTATTTTATTTCCTGTATATGGATGGATGCTTTGCCTGCATGTGTCTGCGTGGTACCCAAGGAGGCCAGAAGAGGATGCGGGGTCCCCAGGAGTGGGAGTTACATCCGGTTGTGAGCCACCCTGAGGGTACTGTGAAGGGAACTCAAGACCTCTAGAAAAGCAGCCAGTGCTCCTAACCACAGTGCCACCTCGCCAGCTCCTGATGGTGAATTGTTTTGGTGTTGATAGCAGCATCACAATTTCAGAAAAGAAATGCCTCCTTGCTTTTTACAATAGTCACTCATTTAGGGAAGAAAGAACACGGAGGGACCTGCCATTCTTCTCAAAGGACTCAGAAACATTTACACAGCACATAGAGAAAACAATGAAGCAAGAGCATGAAAATATTAACACTCAGCCTGGAAGACAACATCGCGGCTCTCCGTGCGCTCCTTCCAGTGAACTGTCCCTTTTGGATCATTCTAGAAGCATAAGGAAGACTTTTGCCTATAGCATGAGGGAGGGCATGTAGGCAAGAAACAAGGGCCCCCTCAGTGGTAGAGTTTAAAGTGCAATTCTTCTCCCTCCCCCCACCCCAAGACAGGGTTTCTCTGTGTAGCCCTGGCTGTCCTGGACTCCCTTTGTAGACCAGGCTGGCCTCGAACTCACAGCGATCCTCCTGCCTCTGCCTCCCGGGTGCTGGGATTAAAGACATGTACTACTATGCCCAGCTCTAAAGTGCGATTCTTAACACACACTTGGTTCTAGGTCTCTTGAGAGGAGATGGCTCATCTTCCAGACAATTCCACCATGTGGAGATTATTGTAACCCTGTGCCCATCTCACCCTGAGATGTGCCATGTCCTTGATACAGATACAAACATGGTACACAAGGACATCTTAATCTGATTTTGTTTGTTTAGATAGAGTTTAGCTACATAGCCTAGGCTATGTACTATATATATAGCCCAAGCTACCCCCCCAAACTTGAAACCATGCTGTCTCTGCTTCCCAAGTGCAGGGATTAGAGGCATGTATCACCATGCCTGCCTTTAATTAGATACTTTTTACAATAAATATTTTTGAGGGACTTTGAAATGTTCTTCTCCTCTATCCATTACTCCCTCTTAGACTTTTGTGATAAGAAAGGGTCTTGATTGTTCAATGATTTGTTATTAAAAAACCCAAAATCCAAATTGTTCAATTTTATCAATGAAGACTCGGGAGCCAGATGCTTGGGTAAACACCTGCTATCTCAGAGAGGCAGAGAAAGCTCCCAGCTGGCCTTCCTACTCCTCATATGTTCCAAAGGGAAAAAAACCTTCCTATCCGGCTCACTTCCTAGAAGGAAAAAGCCAAAGGGCCACAAGCCAAAAGCCCAAGGCCAAAAGCTTACCAGCTCAGCCAATAGCCCAGTCCACGAAGAGAAAGCCAAACTTCCCAGAGCCAAAGAGCTAAAGAGTTCAAAAGCTCTTCTTCTTCTTCTTCTTCTTCTTCTTCTTCTTCTTCTTCTTCTTCTTCTTCTTCTTCTTCTTCTTCTTCTTCTTCTTCTTCTTCTCCATTCTGTCTTAAATGTCCTTTTGTTTAGTCCCTGCCAGCTGGTTTCTTGTCCCTCCTCTTGACCTAGGGTTAACTTTATTAATTCCCGTGTACAGAAGGCCCTTGGATTAAAGGTGTGTGCTAGGGCTGAGCCACACCAAACAAAAGACAAGTTTTTACAGTTCATAATCTCAGGGCTCACAGTGGGATCAAATATCCTGCAACAGTTCAACTCCTTAAGGGCTAACTATACAATTTCATCTTTTTTATTCTTTCTAATCCTTGAGGAGAGAAAGAGGGGCTGTGTGCTGGCTAATTTTATTGTCAATGTGATACAACCCGGAATCACCTGGACAGAGTCTCTATGAGGGGTTGTCCAGACCAGGGAGGCCCGTGGCATGTCTGTGGAGAACTGTCTTAGTTGCCTTAGTTGATATGGAAAGACAGCCCACCGTGGGTGGCACCATTCCCTGGGCTTGGAGTCCTGAACTGAATAAGAGAGGAGAAAGCTAGCTGAGCACAAGCCAGCACTGTACATGAAGGCATTTGCCTCTGCCCCTGACTGTGCCGTGACTAATTGCTTTCCGCTCCTGTGACTGTGGCTTCCCACCAGTGACTATGGCTGGAATTCTGAGGCAAACAAACCTCCTGGTCCCTGTGGTGGTTTGGATGACAGTGGCCCCGTAGGCTCATCTGTTTGACTGCTTGGTGCCCAGCTGGTGGAACTGTGTAGGAAGGATTTAGAAGGCGTGGCCTTGCTGGAGGAGGTGTTGGGAGGAGCCCAATGGAGGCAGGCTCTGGGGTTTCTGAAGCTCGCGCCAGGCATAAGTCTCTCTCTTGCAAGGCTCTAGCTGCTTCCTCTAGCACACGCCTGCCACATTCCCTGCCACGATGGTCATGGGCTAACCTATGGAAGCTGTGGTCATGGGCTAACCTTTGGAAGCTGTGATCATGGGCTAACCTTCGGAAGCTGTGATCATGGGCTAACCTTTGGAAGCTGTGATCATGGGCTAACCTATGGAAGCTGTGGTCATGGGCTAACCTTTGGAAGCTGTGATCATGGGCTAACCTTTGGAAGCTGTGATCATGGGCTAACCTTTGGAAGCTGTGATCATGGGCTAACCTTCGGAAGCTGTGGTCATGGGCTAACCTTCGGAAGCTTTGGTCATGGGCTAACCCTCGGAAGCTGTGAGCAAATCCTTGACTAACTTCCTTATGACAACCACAGTGGTCATAGCAGTAGAGCAGTCACAGCAGCAGTCCCTTGTGCTGCCTTTAGTCAGCGTGTTACATCATGGTGACAGAAGTAAAACTAAAACAGAAAATGAATCTTGGCAATACGTGAGTGTCAAAAGCTCCCCTCTTCAGTTCCTATCCAGGTCCATGAAGCAGGGGTACCAGGTACCCCCAGTTAAGTCCATTATGCTCCACCTCAAAGGTAAGAGATGTGATCAGTTTTCCTTGTGCATAGTGTGTTTATAGGTCTCTTGGGAAAGCACCCAAAATACAAGTGTCCTGCCAATAACCATGACTTTTGCTTTCAGCCTTGTAGTCTTGTGGCTGTATCTCCATGGTGTGTGGCAATGCTCTGTAAACAGTCGTTTCCCAGGCGTTACTTCAGCTCTTCGGTCACTTATGTGGGAAATTAAATTAACTAGATGGCCCAGGCTTTTCTGAAAGGTTGGTCTTGCTATTGATAACACGTGAGCTTTTAGTTATAGCTTATTTATTTTCCTCTGTATGAGCCTTCGTTAAAATACAGATTTCTGCCCGCAAATTCGGGTAAGCAAATGCTCAATGGCTTTAGAGTTGGGAAGGGACGTGTTCTGGAAATAGCAGAGAGGCATTCGCCAAAGGAAAAGGGTGCTGATCTGAGAAGAGTCACATGTTCCAGTGTGCGACACCATCCACAGGTAGCGCCAGTTTATACAGCGAGGCTGAAGCTTGGAAAATCCTGGAACACAAAAATGATGCTTACATAAGACACTTTGAAACAGCAATCCATGGCCCCAAGGATCCACACTGATGGTGGGGCCAGGCTGAGGCTGAACCCATGGCTGATGGGCAGATGTTCTGGGGGTGTTTCCTGTGTAAGGCTGCAGGGGCAGGGGCACTCGGTGAGGAGCGGTGTAGGCAATGGTTTGCTGCCGAGGTTCATTTTTATTTAAGGCTACAGAGAAGAGTCAGCGATTAAGGAGGCTTGCTGCTCTTGCAGAGGCCCCAAGTTCAGTTCCCGGCATTCACATGGTGACTCATAACGGCTGTAACTCCAGCTCCAGGGGATCCTGTGCCCTCTTCTGGCTTCTATGGGCACTGCACATATGTGCCATCCACACACACAAATCTATAGGTAAAAATAAAAACAAACCCAATTTTAAAAGATTTTATTTGTGGGTTTTAGAGATGGCTCAGAGGTTAAGAGCACTGACTGCTCTTCTGAAGGACCTGGGTTCAATTCCCAGCACCCACATGGCAGCTGTTCACAGCTGTCTGCAATTCCAAGATCTGACACCCTCACACAGACATATATGCAGGCAAAACACAAATGCACATGAAATAAAAATAAATAACTAAAAAAATATTTTGTGTGTGTGTGTGTGTTTGCTCATTTAAGTGATGGTGTAGAGGTCAGGAGAGGCTATCAAGTGTCTTCTATCACTCTCTGCCTCTTCCTCTGAGGCAGTGTCTCTCAGAACCCAGAACTTGTGGTCCTGTGGTGGGCTGCGAGCCCAGAAATCTGCTGTCTTTGCTCCTCTTTGAGCTGGGGTAGGAGCTTTTGCAGGAACATCAGCTCGTTACTCAGCTGCTGGGAGCCAAACCCTGGTCTTTGTGGTTTAAGAGCGAGTACTCTCAGCTGCTGAGCAGTCCCCCCACCTGTGTCAGGACTTCTGTGGCCTGGGGCAGGGGGGTGGGGTCGGGGGTGGGGGGGAGGAAGGGGGAGGGAAAGGGAGTGAGATCCCTTCCTCCACAACCTCATGGCTCATTCATTCATTCTTTCTTTCTTTCTTTCTTTCTTTCTTTCTTTCTTTCTTTCTTTCTTTTTTGTCCATCTTCCCCAGGTATTCCCAATGTGTTTTGCTTTAAAAGGCTTATTTCATGTGAACAGGTGTTTTGCCTATATGCTTGTCTGTGCACCACTTGCACGCCTGGTGCTGCTTGTCTGTGCACCTCTTGCACGCCTGGTGCTGGAGAAGGGCCCGAGGAGGGTATCGCATCTTCTGGACTGGAATGAAAGACAGTCGTGAGCAGCCATGTGGGTGCGGGGATTTGAACCCAGGTCCTTTGGAAGAGCAGCCTACTATGATCTCCAGCCCCTTTATGTGTTTTTCCCTAGGGTGAGCATAAACCAGTTCTGAGAACTTTCATAATAGACAATCGTAAGAGGTTTTTTCCTAGTATCATCCGTCTTTTCTTGCTGCTTATCATGTGACAAGTTTTTTTTTTTAAATATTTTATTTAGTTTTTTAATCTATGTGCATTGGTGTGAAAGTGTCAGGTCTTGGGAGTTACAGGCAGTTGTGAGCTGCCATGTGGGGTGCTGGGAATTGAACCCGGGTCCTTTGGAAGAGCAGGCAGTGCTCTTAACCACTGAGCTATCTCTCTATCCCCAATGTGACAAGTTTTAATGCAGGTTAATGAGAGGGGCACCCTGGGCTGTGCTTCAGAAGACTCCACACTGGCTCTGGCCCTACTAACAAAGAGCTGTTGGATTGTGTATGTGTGCATGTGTGTACACACCCTTGAATTCATGAGTGCGCATGGGTGGGCACGTGTGTGCACATGCATGTGAAAGCCACAGTTGATGTGAAGTGTATACCTCACTCAATTTCCACCGAACGTGGAACTTGCTGGTTCTGCCAGAATCCTTCGACCCACCTCCTGCGCAGGCTGGGATTGTGGGCAGATGCTCTGTGCGGGGGGCCTTTACGTGGATCTGTGCTCAGGCCTTTACGTGGATTGTGGAAATCCAAACTGACATCCTCACACTAGCTCAGCAATGCACTTTGCCTACTCAATCTTCTCTCTGACCTGCTGTGTTACTCGGAGTGATTCATTTCATTTCTGTGGAACTGAACACTCAGAATGAGAGTCAGTGTGCCAGAGGAGAAAGAGCACACCAGGAGGCTGAGGCCACTTCCTCCCCCATACTATACAAGTGTCTGGAATGGTAATCGTTCTGTGTGTACTTGGGGTTAAATACAATCTTTTGAGTCTCACCATTTGGAGAGAAGCGGGACAATGCTTGGTTGGATCTGCTTCGTCCTGAGGTGAAAGGCTGGGAACCCTGGGAACCTAGCGCAGTGACCTGTGAGGCCACCCTCTGGCAGAGCCAACCCAGGACTGTAGTTCACCTGCATTTCTGGGCAACAGAATGCACCATGGGATGTGCCATTGATGTGGGAGCTAATTATGGCTTTGCCTTTACAATCAATTCCTTAAAAATAAAGAAAAAAAATTTTAAGGGAAAGGTGCTGGAGAGATGGCTCAGTCATTGAGAGTGTGCACAGCTCTTGTAGAGGACCCAAGTCTGGAGGCTCACAGCTTCCTGTAACTCAGCTCCAGGCAACTCCCTTCTCCTCCAAGGTACTTGGATACGTGTGTGTGTGTGTGTGTGTGTGTGTGTGTGTGTGTGTGTGTGTGTGTATGCACAGATACATGCAAGTAAAGAGAGAACACACTGCTGGCGTGGTGACTTTAATCTGTCTTTAATAATATCACTATTCAGGAGGCAGAGTCTGGCAGATCTCTGTGAGTTCTAGGCCAGCCTAGTCTACATAAAGAGTTCCAGGGGGCTGGAGAGATGGCTCAGAGGCTAAGAGCACTGGCTGCTCTTTCAAAGGTCCTGAATTCAATTCCTAGCAACCACATGGTGGCTCACAACCATCTATAATGAGATCTGGTGCTTTCTTCTATTACTTGGGCATACATGCAGGCAAAGCACTATACATAATACATTTAAAAAAGAAAGAAAGAAAAAAATCTTAAAAGAGCTCCAGGCCAGCCTAGCAGTCTATGTAAGGAGGTCTTTGAAAGTGTGATTCAGTCAATGGTCTTAAGATTGAGGGATTATGGGTTGGGGTGATGGCTCAACCATCTCTTGAGTTCCAGAGGTCTTGAGTTCAATTCTCAGCAATCACATGGTGACTCACAACCGTCTATACTGGAATCTGATGCCTTCTTCTGGCGTGCAGGTGTACATGCAGATAGAGCACTCATACTTAAAATAAATAAATAAGGGCTGGAGAGATGGCTCAGTGGTTAAGAGCACTGGCTGCTCTTTCAAAGGTCCTGAGTTCAATTCCCAGCAACCACATGGTGGCTCACAACCATCTATAATCTGATCTGATGCCCTTCTCTGGCCTGCAGGTGTACAAGTAGGCAGAGCACTATATACATAATAAATACATAAATAAATATTTTAAAAATAAACAAACAAATAAATAAAATCTAAAAGATTGAGGGGTTACTGTGGGTTATCCGAGTGGTCCCCAATTGTAGTCACAGTGCTCACAGAAGAGGCTGGCCACAGACACATCAAGAAGGAGATGTGAAGATGGAGACCGAGATGGGGGGAATGGCCAGCAGCCCCAGGTCGCTGGGTAGCACCTGGGAGCTCCCTGGGAAAGGACATGCTGGTAGGAGATAGCCATCCCGTCCTCAGGGCTGCAGAACAAAGATCGCTCTAAGCCGTTGTCACTGTGTCACAGCCTCTGAAGGGGACTAGCACACAAGCTGAGGGCAGAGTGGTCCTGTTGGACTAGGAAAGTTTCCACCACCAACAGAAGCATCAGAGCACCTGAGAGTCCAGGGTTCACTGTCAGCTCAACACTGACATTTTCTTATCTCATGCTTTATTGTCTGTGCTAAAGGCTGGGTTTTCCCCACGCTCAGTTAAAGCCTCCTGGTGAGGAGAATTGCATGGTATGTACTGAGGTGCTGGAAGATGCTTCTAAGTGATAAACTCGCTACCCCCGGGCATGGTGGTCCACGCTTCTTCAGTGCTAGCTCTCAGGGAGGCAGAGTTGAGTGCCCTAGAGGTAGCTCACTGCTCAGCCAGCCTAGCCACTGAGAGACTACTTCAAAACAGCAGAAAGGATGGTAAGAGACTCATTAAGAACAAGACTTGCGCCGGACATGGTGACACATGCCTTTAATCCCAGCACTCAGGAGGCAGAGGCAGTTGGATCTCTGAGTTCGAGGCCAGCCTGGTCTATAGAGTGAGGTCGGACAGTCAGGGCTACACAGAGAGAAACACTTAGCTTAAACAGAACAAACAAAAGAGGAACCAAGAGCAAGTGGACAGATTCGCTGCTAGACCATCATTCTGAGGACTGATCCCCTCTTCTCGCTGCCCCAGATCTAAGGGCAGAGTCTTCGGAAGCGCGAGAGTAAAGGAGGGGCTCTGTGGCACAGCGCGCCTGCGCTCTGGAGGCGGGGCCCCCGGACTGTCTGAAAGCAGAGGGGCTGGGACTGTAAAGTCAGAGGTGGGTCTGACTGTCCCTTTTCCATCCTTTGGATTGGCTGAAGCAACATATATAAGTGAAGAAAAGGGAGTCGACACAGCACAGGCATGCCGCAGAGGAGTGGGCAGCACTGAAGCCTCGGAGGAAAGAAAGCAAGAAAGCACGGCGCTCAGGTACCTGCTGAGATGCACCCTTGCGGGGCCGGGGGAGGGGGGAGGGGGAAGCGGGTCAGGGCTCTTTTATCTCCTTACAGAGAGGTCAGGGGAAGGCTGATTTTATTTTATTTTTTTATTTGAATGTCTCCAAACCTGAGCCCACACTAGTGTGTCTCTCCGTGGCTGACAGGAGCAAGTCCCTTGCTCTCCAGGACACAAGAGGTAGTGAAAGCTCCCACAAGAGTGGAAAAAGAGGTCCTCCTGGGGGTGTGTGTCTCGATCTTTCTACATAGAAATCTTCCTGTGTGTGTGGGTGTTGGGATGGGACCTAGGGATCTTGTGCAGGTTAAGCACGTGTTCTACAAGCGAGCTACACCACCCCCCTTGCCAGGCCCTATAATGTTTCATTTTATATTATTTAGTTGTGTATGTGTCTGAGTATGTGCACATACGTGCATGTGTGCATGTAGAGGAGGTCAGAGGTCAGCCTTGGTACTGTCCTTCAGTTGCTCTCTCCTTGGCTTTGCTCTGCTCACCAAGCCGACCAGGCTGGCCAGAGCCATGGAGATCCTGTCTCTGCCTCCCCAGCAGGGATTGCAAGTTCACACCACCACACGTGGGTTTGGGGGTTGAACTGAGGTCTCCATGCTTGCTCAGGGAGCACCTTACCTACTGAGCTCTTTCTTCAGCCTTGCTTTTTCTGTTTGTTTGTTTGGTTGGTTGGTTTGTGCTTGGGTTTTTCGAGACAGGGTTTTTCTATGTTATCTTGGCTGGCCATCCTGGACTCGCTTTGTAGACCAGGCTGGCCTCGAACTCACAGCAATCCGCCTGTCTCTGCCTCTCAAGTGCTGGGGTTAACGGCATGCAGCACCACCATGCCCAGCCAGCCCTGGTTTTTGATGACTGAATCCAGCCTTCCTTGGGCTTACTTCCAGTGAACCTGGTGCTTGTCATTTTTAGTGTAATTGGGGTCATTTTTTCTATTGCATTTTAAATTGTTTCTGGGATTATGAAAGCAATGAATGAATCAACTAAATTCATGAATATCATGGGATACATCTAAAGCAAAATATAAAATGAGACATTATTTATGTAACTTAGGAATGAATATGTTGTATATTATATATACATATACATTTTGTTTGTTGAGACAGGGTTTCTCTCACTCTGTAGACCAAGCTCTCCTCGAACTCAGAAATTCACCCTTCTTTGCCTCCCAAGTGCTGGGGGTAATGCTGTGTACCACCACATTTGGCTTGTATATTGTTTAGGGATACATAAAATGAAAGAGAAGCCAGGAATGGTGGCACACGCCTTTAATCCCAGCACTTGGGAAGCAGGGGCAGGTGGATCTCTGTGAGTTCAAGGTCAGCCTGGTCAACATAGTAAGTTCCAGGACAGCTAGGGCTACATGCTGAGACCTATCTCAAAAATACCAAAATTAATTTACTAATTAATTAAAATGAGAGGGGGGAGCCGAGCGAGGTGTAATACCTGTAACATCTGCACTTGGGAGGCTGAGGCAAGAGGATCATGAGCTCAAGTCCAACCTGGGCTATGTAGCAAGTTCCCAACCAGCCCAAACCACCTAGTGAGACCCCGTGTAAAGGAAGCACGGTTTAGGGAGAAAAGCTTGGTCGGGTAGCACTTGCCTCACATCAACACCCTGGTGTTCACCCCAGGGAGGGGTTTAAGGACTTCAGTGTCTGAATACAGTCCTCTCTCGTGTACCGTTGACCAGGTCCTCCCGCCTCGATGGATTACACCCTGGAGCCCAACGTCACAAACACTGACTACTACCCGGATGCCTTTACCATCCCCTGTGACACAGAGCTCCTTCTCAGAGGCAGCACGCTGCACCTGGCCATCTTGTACTGCATCTTGTTTGTGCTGGGCCTTCTGGGAAACAGCCTGGTCATCTTGGTCCTTGTGGCCTGCAAGAAACTGAGGAGCATTACGGACATCTACCTCCTGAACCTGGCCGTGGCTGACCTGCTTTTTGTCTTCTCATTCCCCTTCCAGACGTACTACCTGCTGGACCAGTGGGTGTTTGGGACCACAGTGTGTAAGGTGGTCTCGGGCTTTTATTACCTTGGCTTTTTCAGCAGTATGTTCTTTATAACCCTCATGAGTGTGGACAGGTACCTGGCTATCGTCCATGCTGTCTCCGCCATCAAAGTGAGGACTGCCAGAGTGGGCACAGCCCTGAGCCTGGCAGTGTGGCTGATCGCCATCACGGCCACCGTCCCGTTAATGGTGTTTTATCAAGTGTCCTTAGAGGATGGCATTCTCCAGTGCTTCCCGTTTTTCGACGAGCAGTCTCTGAGGTGGAAGCTCTCTGCCCACTTTGAGATAAACATCCTGGGTCTGCTGCTCCCCTTTAGCGTCCTCCTGTTCTGCTACACCCGAATCCTCCACCAGCTGCGGGGCTGCCTGAACCACAACAGGACCAGAGCCATCAAGCTGGTGCTTCTTGTAGTCATTGCGTCTTTACTCTTCTGGGTCCCGTTCAACGTGGTCCTCTTCCTCACATCCCTGCACGACATGCACATCTTGGATGGGTGTGCCACGAAGCAGAGGCTGGCCCTGGCCACATACGTCACAGAAGCCATCTCTTTTACACACTGCTGCGTGAACCCGGTCATCTATGCTCTCATCGGAGAGAAGTTCAAGAAACACCTCGCGGACATATTTCAAAAGAGTTGTAGCCACATCTTCCTCTACATCGGGAGAAAAGTGCCTGTGAGGGTGTGGGAAGGACCGCCGTCCTCACAGCAGCGCTCCTCTCAATCCTCGACCCTGGACTACATCTTGTAAGGAGGTGTGCGCGGCCGGCCGGCCGGCGGCCTCTCCCTGCATCGCCTCCCTCCTCCCAGCCTTCTTTACTTCCCCTCTTCCGTTCACTTCTCCCACTTCTCCTGGTTTTCCAAGACTGAGTCTCACTATGTAGCCCAGCCTGGCTTTGAACTCTCATTCCTTCTGCCTCGGCCCCTGAATGCCAGAGCATCACCACCCTTCTCTAAAAAGAGATAAAATACGTTTTTTTTTTTTCTTCCTTAAAAAATAGTGACCTCTCAGTTTTGGGATTTTTGTGTCTGTGTTCATGAGAGATGATGTCTTATAGTTTTCTCTTGTCTGGCCAGGTTTGGTTTCCTAACATGCACTGGAAAATATTCCCTTTAAAATCTATGCTCAGGAGCTAGAGAGATGGCTCATGCAGCTTAGGGCACTCATTGCCCTTACAGAGGACCTGGGTTCAGTTCTCAGCACCCGTATGGTGGTTCAAACCATCTGTAAATCCAGTTAGTCTCCGGGGATCTGGTGTCCTCTTCTGATCTCTCCTGGCACTAGGCACACATACAGTGGGGATCTATAACTGCAGGCAAAACACCTATACTGTAAAATAAAATCTATTTTATGAAATGGCTTGTGTAAAGGTTTCTCTTTGAAGGTCTGATACAGCTTATTAAGAAGCCCATCCAGGGTACTTCTTACGAAGGCCTGCGTTTAATTTAACAGCTTGTGATGTGTAAGGAATTCTGCTGTTCTGTTTAAGTTCACTAATGCATGAGCACGAAATCTTCATAGTTAATTGAACAATCTTTCTTTTTAGTCTGAGGATTTCCCTTTCCAGTCCCAATACTGATTGATCATTTGTGAGTTTCTCTCTGTCTCTCCTAGATCAGCCTTTGGCCATGCTGAATCCCCGCCTTCTCTACTCACTATTTTCTGTTTTTATTTGCATCTCACTTACTTTCTTTGGGCTTCATTTTCTATGGGCTCCCTGGAGTGAAATCTTTTGTTACCTAAATATCCACTTAATGCTACAAAGTTCCCTCTCAATGTAAAATGGGGGTGCATTTTACAAAGTTAAGTTTGATCTTAGCCAGAAGTCTTGAGGCACTGCTTTCAACCCGTCTTAGTCACTGTTGTATTGCTGTGAAGAGACACTGTAGCCAAAGCAAGTCATAAACGAAAGCATTTAATTGGGGGCTTGCTTACATGAGTCCATGACCATTATGGTAGGGAGCAGGGTGGCAGGCATGGAGGAACGGTGCTGGAGAGGTAGCTGAGAGCTTTACATCCTGACCCACAGGCAGCAGGCAGAGAGAGAGAGAGAGAGAGAGAGAGAGAGAGAGAGAGAGAGAGAGAGAGCGCTCTGGGCCTGGAGTGGGCTTTTGAAACCTCAGAGCCCACCTCCAGTGACACACCCCCTTCAACAAGGCCACACCTTCTAATCCTTTCTGAACAGCTCACCAACTGGGGACTAAGCAAATATATGAGCTTCTGGGGCCATTCTCATCCAAACACCACAATACCCACCCAGCATCTCCTTACACCCATGAGCCTCTGGGGCCATTCTC
>OU015755.1:3514276-3537032 GCA_907169655.1 Acomys percivali | reverse complement strand
CCCATACCTGCACTGTCCAGTCAGAGGGTGCCCACATCTGCACTGTCCACTCAGGTGCACAGAGTTCCTTAGCCACAGACACTGCCATCCAGACACGTCACAGTACCGTGGTGGCGGTCAGGTCTGCCCTGAGCACACTGGTCATGTATCTGAAGGATGTGAGTTGTGTAACCTCTCGCTGCCCTTGTGTTTCAGACCAGCTGGATGCTGCTCTGATGCCCCTTGTTAATTTCAGCTGTGGGACACTTGCTGGCGTCCTGGCTTCACTGGTGACACAGCCTGCAGACGTCATCAAGACCCACATGCAGCTCTCCCCAGTGAAGTTTCAGTGGCTTGGCCAAGCAGCCACACTCATCTTCAAGGTAAGGCTACCAAGTGCAGCTGCTTCTGCATCTGGGTGTCTCTAGAGCACAGTACACACCCCTCGCAGTGTGTTAGCAACGCGGGGAGTGTCAGAACTTTGCGTTCCCAGGGGCTGCAGAGATGGCTCAGCAACTACGAGTAGTGCTGTAGCAGGGCGTGGTGTTTAGTGCCACACTTGGGAGGCAGAGGCAAGTGAAGCTCTGTGAGTTCGAGGCCAGCCTGGTCTACAGAGTGAGTCCAGGACAGCCTGGACTACACAGAGAAACCATGTCTCAAAAAACCTAAAAAAATAAAAATAAAAATAAAGTGCATGCTGCTCCTGCAAAGGACATTATAGCTAGTACCTTCTATCTGTAGCTGCAGCTCTGACAGCCTGCTCCCTGGCTTGGCAGTCAGCCTGGTCTGTATTTTGTATGCTGGTTGGCAATTCTTTGCAGTATAAGTGGTGCAGCTGGCTGAGCATGGTGGGTGCACGGCTATCACCCTACCTTTGAGATCTGTGAGTGGGAGTGTCATCTCAAAGCAAGCAAACAAACCAGAACAATAAAAACAGAACCACACACACAACAACCAACACTGTACACAGCAACCCTGCACAAAGATTTTCAGCTAAGGGAGGTCCCAGTAAAGAGAGTCTTTTAGCTGCCTGGGTCTGGTTTTAATCTCTTGTACCCTCAGAAGAATTTTTTAATGATCCTTTAAAAATGCCTTTAATTATATTTATGTGTATCTGTGTGTGGGTGCCTGTGGAGCCTAGAAGAAGATATTGCGTCCCTTGGTGCTGGAGTGAGTGAAAGATGATTGGGAGCTGCCATGTACGTGCTGAGAGCACACGCTGGAAGAGCATCAAGTGCCCTAGCTCCTGAGCTTTTTTTTTTGAGACAGGGTCTCTCTATTACACAGCTCTGGCTGTCCTGGAACTTGTTATGCAGTCTGTGCTGGCCTTGAACTCACCGAGATCCATTTGCCTCTGCCTCCTGAGTACTGGGATTAAAGGCATGCACCACCACTTCTGGCTCTTAAATATTCTTTTTTAAACTAAGAACTTTCCCTAGGTAGTGCAGATCTCAAGAGGTGGACTTCAACAGTTAGAGTAAAATTGGGCCCATAAGTCACAGGTTTAGCATGTAAACACCAAGATTCTGAACTGGAGGAGCAGACTGTGTGGTGACAGGGTGTAGTCAGCGTCCTTGTTGCTTTGCTTCTGAAGTTCTTTACACTTGTTTCCATCACAGAACCATGGGCTGCGCGGCTTCTTTCATGGTAGTGTTCCCAGAGCCCTGCGCAGAACTCTGATGGCTGCCATGGCATGGACTGTGTATGAGGAGATGATGGCCAGGATGGGCCTCAAGTCCTAAGGAGAGAGGGCCTGGGAAGGAAAATCTGCTGCCTTGCTTGGTTCCTGCCATGGCTGCTGCTCACTCTCCTGGAGTCAGGTGACGTGCTGTCTGAAGAGCCAGGCACAAATGCCGTTGCCTTAGTCCCAGTCCCCCATTCGAAGAGAGGACCGACGGATGACTGGCATCTCAGAAGTGGAGTCACCAGTGCCCATAGCTCCATGCGCACTCCCAGTCAGCACACGTGGAAGCTGGGAGTCGAGCTTGGCTGCCCCACAGAGCTGCTCAAGGGGCGTTTCTAAGAGAGACTTCTGCCAGGTTGCTCTTTTTCAGCCACCTTCCCTCATCACAGGGCTCCTTAGATACGTTGGTAACCAAAGAATCCCACGGTAGAGGTGCTGTGGGCCTCCTGCCCTGACTGAGGCCAGGAGTCTCAAGGAGGGAAGACTGGACCTCAGAGAGCTGTCATGCACAGTGAGATGGCTCGGAGAGTAAAGGTTCTGGTCAGCTGGCGATGGCCTGCCCTGGATCCCAGGACCCGATGGCAGAGGAGAGAACTCACTCCTACAAGTTGTCCTCTGACCTCCGAACATGCACTGTGGCAAGCACCCATACCCAAAAGTACATAAATGTAATTTTTTTTTTTACAAATAAAGACATCAGCAAGCTGAAGATTGTCTGAAATGACAAAAATAAAATGAAACAAAACCAAAAAACCCCAAGATAGCCATTAAGTCTGTTCTTAGGGAGCCACTGGTTGGCCCCTGGAAATGGACACAGTCACTTCCTTCAGTTGTACCTTTTCCATGATTGAAGTTCAGATGATAAAGGAAAGCACTTTGATTGAGACTTGTTTGAAAAACAGAACAACAAGCCCGGCGTGGGGAGGCAGGCGGATCTCTGTGAGTTCAAGGCCAGCCTGGTCTACAAAGAGAGTCTAGGACAGCCAAGCCTACATAGAGAAAGCTTATCTCAAAAAAACTAGAAAAAAATCCGATTTAGTCCCAGCATTTAGCAGGCAGAGGCAGGAATATCTCTGAGTTCAAGGTCAGCTTGGTCTACAGAGTGAAGTCTGGGACAGCCGGGGTTACACAGAGAAACCCTGTCTTAAAAATGGAAGGAAAGAGGCTGGGCAGTGGTGGCGCACGCCTTTAATCCTAGCACTTGGGAGGCAGAGGCTGGTGGATCGATGTGAGTTCAAGGCCAGCCTGGACTACAAAGTGAGTCTAGGACAGCTAAGGCTAGCCAGAGAAACCCAGTCTTGAAAAACCAAAAAAAAAAAAAAAAAAGGAAGGAGAGATGGCTGAGGTAAGAGCACTGATTGCTCTTCCAAAGGTCCTGAGTTCAATTCCCAGCAACCATATGGTAGCTCAGACCATCTATAATGAGATCTGGAGTCCTCTTCCGGTGTGCAGGTATACATGCAGGCAAAACACTGTAAACATACTAAATAAATAAGTCTTTTTTAAAAATGGAAGGAAAAACAAAAGTGGCTTTAGTTTGCATATTAGCCATTGTGCCTGTTAGAAGTCCACAGTCCAGTGTTTTGGGGCTGCGTATATGGCTGACTGGAGTGCTCATACATGTAAGGTCCTGGGTTCAATCCCCACCCTCACCAACAGCAAACAAGGAAAAGCTTCGGTCCAGTGAGGTTGTGCAGGCCTGCCGTCCTCCACTCGGGGGACTCTGTCTCAAGGGCAGTTTGGCCCTAAGTTAGTTTTACAATATTCCTGCCCCCAGTGAGACACACGGCCACCTATAATCCTCGTTCTCAGTCCCAACACTCATCTGTAATTTAGCTTTTTTTTTTTTTTTCCTTTTTCTTTTGAGACAGGGTTTCTCTTGTAGTCTTGGCTGTCCTGGAATGCTCTTTGTAGACCAGGCTGGCCTCCAACTCACAGAGATCCGCCTGCCTCTGCTTCCCAAGTGCTGTGATTAAAGGGGTGTGCCTCCACGCCTGGCTGATTTTGCCTTTTTTCTTTTTTAACTATTTATTATGTATACAGTGCTCTATCTGCATGTAGGTCTGCAGGCCAGAAGAGGGCATTAAGTTACATTATAGATGGTTGTGAGCCACCATGTGGTTGCCGGGAATTGAAATCAGGACCGCTGGAAGAGCAATCAGTGCTCTCAACCGCTAAGCCATCTCTCTAGCCGGATTTTGCCTTTTTACAAGTCTTTGTCTCTCTGTAGCCCTGGCTGTCCTGGAACTCAATTTTGTAGGCCAGGCTGTCCTCCAACTCAGAGTGCTGGGACTAGAGCCCTATGCCACCACTGCGCAGATTGAACACATTTAATAGATTTTAGAGTATTCTGGGTTTTAAATTTTAGATTATTTATTCACTTTACATCCTGGTCATAGTCCCCTGCTTCCTCTCCTCCCATTCCCATTCTCCCCTGCCCCCTCTGCTTCCTCTAAAAACGGGAGTCTCCCTTCCCCAAGCTTATCAAGTTGCACCAGGACTGAGTTAGTCCTCTTCCCCTGTGGCCTGGGAAGACAGTCCTGCCAGGGGAAGTGACCAAAAAGCTGTCAGCAGAGTCCATGTCAGGGACAGCCCAGCTCCCGCACTAGGGACCCACATGTAGCCTGAGCTACCCATGGGCTGCATCTGTGTAGAGGATCTACGTTTTATCAAAATTTTCTGGTGCACATTCCTGATGTGGCAAGTTTAATACTTTGTACCTTAGTTTTACTTTGTTATATGTATTTATTCTTGAGACAGGGTATTTTTACAGCCTCAAACTCATGATCTTCTTGCCCCAGTCTCCAGAGTGTTAGAACTAACTGGTGTGTACCACCATGCCCAGGCCAGAGCTTTTCTTCCTCTTAAGTTCTGGGAGCTGATGTGAGGCAGCACCCTACCCTTGAGCTGCACCCACGGCCATATGATCAGACTTGACTGGCTTGAAGACTGTGTTCCAGAACTTCCATGGATGCCAAACCCGAAACTGCTCAAGTCCCTAATATAAAATGGTCTGGTATTAACCATAATCCAGATCTACTCCAAATCATCTCTAGGTGACTTGTGACATGGAATACAGTAGAAACGCTTTGTAGATAGATGACTTGTTATCCAAATTTCTCCAAATCCCCTTCAACACTTTGTAATTATCCTACTGGGTACCCAGCATTTTGTTCTCAAATTTAGGAAGGAGCCCTTACGTTCTTCAAGGAGCAGAGGGGAGGGTGGGTATGTGCTCTGGTGGTTAATTTGCTCTGACCCAGGTAGCCCAGGCTTAAAGCCTGTTTGTTCTTCACAGCTGTGATGCTGAGAGTGTGTCAAAGAAATGGGGACAGCCCACATGCCATAGGCTGCTTGTGTTAGGTAAATATTGTTTTCACCGATAGTTTTGTTTTCACAGCCATCGTTCACACACAGGGTGTCATTTTTTTATGTACTTGGCTCCAGGTTTCAATTCTTTTGTATCATAGGCCACATTTTATCCTTAAATGGCTGCATCATTTTCTTTTTTCTTTTTTTGGTTTTTCGAGACAGGGTTTCTCTGTGTAGCCTTGGCTGTCCTGGACTTGCTTTGTAGACCAGGCTGGCCTCAAACTCACAGCGCTTTGCCTGTCTCTGCCTCCCGAGTGCTGGGATTAAAGGCATGCACCACCACGCCCGGCCCCAGCTGTATCGTTTTCTATTGGACAGAATAAACTTTTTTTTTTTTTTTGAGACAGGGTTTCTCTGTTAGCCCTGGCTGTCCTGGAATTCTGTTTGTAGACCAGGCTGGCCTCGAACTCACAGAGATCCACCTGCCTCTACCTCCCGAGTGCTGGGATTAAAGGTGTGTGCCACTACACCCAGCTGGACAGAATAAATTTACTATCTGCATTTTCTCTTTGACCAAAAGATAATTTTATGCGTACTCTTGTTTATATTTTCAAGAAAGCATCCCAGAGATAAGGCTGAACTGCTTGTCGGTAAATCTTCCTCCATAGACCGCGGGGCAACAGGCTGAGCAAACAGTACACAAGCACGACTTTTAACAAGACAAGCAAGACCCTGAGTGCGACCCGTTCCGCCAGCAGCTACTTCCGGCTCGCGGGCTAGTCCAACTTCCGCTCTGCGCGCGCCACAGCGGGCCCGCTCGCTGAGTCTGCGCATGTGCCACAAGCCGCTTTCCGTAGCGGAAGCTCTGCCCTCTTCGCTTAACCTGCTTTGCTATTGGCTGCCTGTGGATTATTTAAGGACGTCATTTCCGGCGGCCGGTCCTTTCCACGCTGCCCAGGCACGGGTCCATACGGCGTTGTTCTTGGTGAGTCTCTCGGGGGCGCTGGGTCCCACCCGACCCGTAGGGCTCGACCTTCCCGCCCCGTGGACGGGCGCGGAGGGCGCCGAGGCTGCGTCCGCCGGAGCGGCGGCACCACGTGGCGGTCGGTCTCTGGTGGGGTGGGGCGGCAGCTATCCCGAGGCCCATCTGCCGGGTCGAGGGGCCTGCCGGCAGGGTACTGGGGAACTGCTTGTGAGGCTCGTAGCGGTGGGTTCGGATCTGCCGGTCACAGGCTCGAAGTAACGAAAGAATCCCGAAGCACCGCAAACATGGCTGGCCTTGCACAACTCACTGTAGCGTGCTCAAACTTTACTAGTAACTGTGCCCGCGGAAGCGTTAACTTGGAATTGGCCAAAACTGGTGTGTGTGCCCTGCTGCAAAAGCCACTCTTTCGGGGAAGAGCTGATGCAGCTAGTGATAGTTGGCCAGAGAAGTTGAAAGGGATGGAGGAATTAGGATACGGCCCTCATGCGCTCCACCTAGAGGATATACCCAGCCTGGTGGCAAAAGCCTTCCTCGGGGGACGGGATCTTTGAGTTCTAGTTCAGAGCTAGCCTCGGAAAAGTAAGAGGAAAAACTAGAAGAATTACTAATTTTTTTTTTTTCAGATTCCCGTCGTAACTTAAAAGGGAAGCTTACACAATGTCCGGAGCCCTTGATGTCCTGCAGATGAAGGAGGAGGATGTCCTCAAATTCCTTGCCGCGGGAACCCACTTAGGTGGCACCAACCTTGACTTTCAGATGGAGCAGTACATCTACAAAAGGAAGAGTGATGGTCAGTTACTGGCTTTCATAATTCGGGTAATTTCCTTCAGCTCCTGACTATGCTGCTCTTGTGGTAGTACGGCTGCTGGCTGAGCTTTTTGATGTTTGGAGGAACACTATGCTAACTAGGTTAGGAGTTGGATCGTGGGTGTGTGTCTAGGAAGGAGTCCAGAGGACCCAGAAGAGACTGGTGGAACTGAAACTGCACACTATTAAAGCTCAGGGTGTAGGCCAGTTTTGGCCAGTGAACTTCTGAGTGTCGGAAGTGTGCTACATTGAATATGGCAGGATTTTCGCTAACAACAGTAGAGCTTGCCTCGATGACTGGAGTTTGGTAGTGGTCGCTGCCACATACATCTGCCTTTCTACAGCTCATCCGTTTGCTCAGCTATGTTGTTACTGTTAGTAAATCGATCCCTAACACCCATGTTTTGTTGTTTTGATACAAGGTTTCTCTGTTGTAACAGCCCTGGCTGTTCTGGACTCACTTTGTAGAACAGGGTTGCCTTGAACTCTCAGAGTTGCCTGCCTCTCCTTCCCAGTGCTGAGATTAAAGTTGTGTGCCCCCTTTTACACCTTTTTTTTTTAATCCACCTGCAGCTGGGCGGTGGTGGCGCATTCCTTTAATTCCAGCACTTGGAGCAGAGGCAGGCAGATCTCTGAGTTGGAGGCTAGCGTGGTTTACAGAGCGAGTTCCAGGACAGCCAGGACTATTACACAGAGAAACCCTGTCTCCAAAGAATAAAAATCACCTGCTGCTGGGTGTAGAGGCGCATGCCTTTAATACCTGCCACTCTGGAGGCAGGTAGATCTCAAGAGTGAGTGCCAGGGCTACACAAAAAGCCAAACAAATTGGTTTGTTGCTGTAGGTATCTACATCATAAATCTGAAGAGGACCTGGGAGAAGCTGCTGCTTGCGGCTCGAGCTATCGTTGCCATTGAGAACCCTGCTGACGTCAGCGTCATCTCCTCCAGGAACACTGGCCAGGTTTGTTGAATGGGGCTTGAGTTTTGTTTTGGGACAGCAGTCCACAAAAGCAAAAGTAGAAGCGTCCAACGTGGATACCCCAGGAGGTCACTACCTGGGCCCTGTCCTAGTGGCGTAGGGGAGCATAGGCAGTGCCCGGTGATGTACAGTCCCTTTCCACAACGTTGGAGATAAAGCTGGGCTTTGTGTCCGCACCTGCATATTCCTACAACTTCTCAGAGTCCTGTGGACAATGACTGAGGAGGCAAACCATGCAGGAAACAGTCCTCTGTCAGGCAGTGCAGTGTGTTTAAGAGTCTTCTCAGTTGTAGAAAGTGAGGTAAAGTGTCATCTTTTCTGCTAAGAAAATATTTTGGTGTGTGTAGGCTGGCCGAGTTCACCCTGAGTTTTGGGTTAAGTCTGGCAAGGCTTTAATGCTTCTGTGAGGGTGGTTACGCCAGAGTGGACCCCAGGCCATGTTGTCCAGCTGCTTGGATACAGCAGAAAGGATGCCACTGTCCTGCTGGGGGGAGAGGGGCAGGCAGATCGCTTTGAGATGTTAAGGATGGAAGGAAGGCCGTCCTTACTCCGTGAATAAGAGGGCTGTTGCTCTCACAGAGGCCTCAGGTCTGCTCCCTTCATCAAGGGGCCCAGCACCTGGTGTGGGGGTCTGCTTGTCTCCATTGCAAGCAAGCCACTTACATAGTAACGAACTATAAAGCAAAATGAAACATCTAATAAGAGAAGGCGGGAAGGTGTGCTGGCTCACGTCAACGGTGTTCGCTGGGTGCATGAGAAAAGTGACCTGTTTTCTAGTCAGGCCCCGCACTAAGGAGATGAGCATACAGGTGTTGTAGTTGTCCTGAGAGTGCTTGATAGGGGACTTGTGACTAGAAGTGGCTATTAACAGCTTTCCTATGAGCCGGTGCTGACTCTGGAGGTGGCTCAGATGTTGAGAGCACTCCCTCCCATTGCAGAGGACCTGAGTTCAGTTCCCAGCAGCTGCATGGTGGCTCACAGCCATCTATAATAAGATCTGGTGCCCACTTGTGGTGGGCAGGTGTACATGAAGGCAGAACACTATTCATAAAAAATGCTGACTTAATCTCTCTCTCCAAAGCGAGCCGTGCTGAAGTTCGCTGCTGCCACTGGAGCCACTCCTATTGCTGGCCGCTTCACACCTGGGACCTTCACCAACCAGATCCAAGCAGCCTTCAGGGAGCCACGGCTTCTAGTGGTGACTGACCCCAGGGCTGACCACCAGCCCCTCACAGAGGCCTCTTACGTCAACCTGCCCACCATCGCTCTGTGCAACACGGATTCTCCTCTGCGCTATGTGGACATTGCCATCCCGTGCAACAACAAGGTACTTACTTGCTCTGATGGAGAGCTTGTGAAAGCGCACCCCTGGGGAAAGTGTTCTGTGCACATTGTTAGAGCTTGGAGTTGAGGTCACAAACTGGTCGATGAACTCACAAGTGTAGGTAGTGTGCTAAATGAGGGGCAAGGTTTTCGCTAACACCCCACTCTTGTCCAGTGAGTGGGGTTTGATAGTAACCTTTGCTACAAGTGTGATGATGCCTGTGTGTTCTTTTAAGTGTTCGGTGTGAGTGTTATATGAACTGCCATGTGGGTGCTCTGACTCAGACTTGGGACCAAGGAGCCTTGATGGCATAGGGAGGTGAGGTGAGTGGGGACGGCCTTGTCTTTGTGCCTAGCCTAGTATTTAATGACTCACTCTTGCAGGGAGCTCACTCAGTGGGTCTGATGTGGTGGATGCTGGCCCGTGAAGTACTCCGCATGCGTGGCACTATCTCCCGTGAGCACCCATGGGAGGTGATGCCTGATCTCTACTTCTACAGAGACCCAGAGGAGGTAAGGCTTACTCTACTGAGTGCAGCGGGAGACCTTGGTCTAGTTCTGTGAGGTTAAACTTTTCTGTGCTTTTAAAAACTAGATTGAGAAGGAGGAACAGGCTGCTGCTGAGAAGGCTGTGACCAAGGAGGAATTCCAGGGCGAATGGACTGCACCAGCTCCTGAGTTCACCGCTGCGCAGCCAGAGGTGGCAGACTGGTCTGAGGGTGTGCAGGTGCCCTCTGTACCCATCCAGCAGTTCCCTACTGGTGGGTATCAAGGTCAGGGCATCGGCTGCAAGGAGCATGAAGCTGTGTTAGCCGTGGGGCTTCGGTGGTCGTGACACTGGGAGTCAGGTGGTAAGTTGGAAAGTAGGTAGGGCTGATGGCTTTTATTGTGTTTTCTTAACAGAGGACTGGAGCTCCCAGCCAACCACTGAGGACTGGTCAGCAGCTCCCACAGCACAGGCCACCGAATGGGTTGGAGCCACCACTGAGTGGTCCTGAGCTGCTCTGCAGACACCTGAGCAAAGGGAGAAATGGAAGGAAAATAAAGTCTCTAAAAGTTGTCTCTGAGGTTTTTACTCCTGGCCAGCGCCTGGCGTTGTCTTGGCTCTGGGAAGGTCCAGGGTAGGATCTTGGGTAGATGTGGAATCACCTTCAGTTCGCTGTGTTTCTTGGGTTGCCAGAGCTGATGGCTCAGGTAACTGATCAGGATTGAAAGAGCATTCCTCTTCTAGTTGTACTGCAGCCAAGGAGAAAAACTGGTACGTTTTCCTCCAGCCAGAGCTGCAAGAGCGCTTTTAGCCAAGAACTGGGGGGGGGGGGGCACGGGTGGTTGTAAATAATGCTCTTTGATGTGGAGATCGGCCTCTTTGCTGAGATCTCCAGTAAGCTAACCCTGAGTCTTAACACTTGTGAAATAGGAAATAAGAGAAAATAAACAACTCTTCAATCAAGAGAAAAGGTGGGTGGAGTTAAGCACCTTAACTTTATTGACCACTGTACTCAAACTTTTGTGAAAGATGAGTTACCGCTTAGTCAAAAAAGGGCAGTTAATCACAAAGATGAATTCTAAAATATAACAAGTTACATTTTTAAAAAATTTATGTGGCTGGTTCTCTGCATGTACACCTGCAGGCCAAAAGAGGGCATCAGATCACATAGGTGGTTGTGAGCCACCATGTGGTTGCTGGGAATTGAACTTGGAACCTCTGGGCCATCTCTCCAGCCCTGGGACATTGTTTTAACATGCCAGCCATAGGGCACAACTCAAGCAGGTGCACCAAGCTGCCGGCCTTATATCTCAAACAGCAGTGTCACTCTGGGAGTTCACTTCCTGTTCCTTCTAAGCTTGGGCCTGTCAGTAAGACAGAATTTGTCCATGGGTGGTTCCCATGTCAGAAAATCTTCAGGAATGAGTCATTGTTGGATTTGGGGTGGAAACAGCTCCTCACAGGGTAGCTAAATGAGAGGGGGCGCAGCCAGTTTGGGGTCTGAACTGCATCCCTGAAAGGTGCCATGTTTATGTTACAGGATGGAAACAAGGGGGAGCTGGGTGGGCTGTTGCATTGGCCAATCATTTTGACAAAAGGGTTTGAGCAAGGAATTAAACATGGTGACAGGGCATCTCAAGGTCACCAGGTTTCAGGGTCCTCCACTCCGTGTTTGCAGTCAGGTCCTCTCCCCGACTTTGGTCTGAAATGCTGAGTGATAAGGGAACAAAGAACAAAGGTGGGCAGCCTGCAGGTGGCCAGTGACATCGTGACGGGCAGCACATTTACTGTCGCCATTTAGATAACTGGCAGCTTTCCTCTTCACATTCTTTACTGAATAACAAGCCTGAATCCCTTGTCGGCAAGATGGAGGTTCTGAGATGGCTGTACATAGGCATCTTAAGACAGCTTGGTTTTCAAGCCTTGGTCATAAGCACAGATCTGGTGGATCTAGAACAAAGCTTTTTGCTCATATACCCTTCAACAGGATAGAGAAAAGCTTGGGCCCCTAGGGAGAGGGAGCCAGGGCCTGAGCCATCCTGAGAGCTCACTTTCTGAAGAAAGATACCAGGTGAGGGGTGCCAAGGCGAGGCCAGGCATATTCCCTTTAGGGCATGAGTTCTGGGCCATTTCCTGTATAAAGCAAGCCAAGGGCAGCACTGCAGGTACAGAAAGAAGTTTTGCAAACTTGACCATCCCTTGGGTTATTCCTGAGCTCAGATATGGGAGGCCCCTTCCCATGGCCTTTGCAGAAACATTTCAGGCATAGGCCCTGGAGAGTGAGGCCAGAGAGAGAAGGCTGGCCCTGAGTCTTGACGTCCTTCAGGCTCCCAGGGTGATCTTAGTCAAGGACCTGGATCAATGCCTGTGAAGAGGAAGGAGAGGGTGAGAGGATGTGGGAGGACAGCAAGAGTCCCTCAACGCTCTCCAAAAGACTTTTGTAAGGGGGGTGGGGAGGGTCCAGGTTAAAGAAATGTTGACTGGGCCAGTAAGTGGCTCATCCACTGAAGGTGCCTGAGCTATCCATCCTGGGGACCCTAATTCCACCCTCAGGTACAATGGTGGAAGGCGAGACTGGATTCCTACAAGTTGTCCTGACCTCCATACGTGCGCCCCACAATAATTTAACGCTTAGCTCTCTAGAAGGCTCACTGGGCCTCCACTGACTGTACTCACAGTATGGTCAGGTAAGAGAAGTGGGGCCAGGAAAGAACAGAGATTTGAACCAGGTTTGCAGGTCACTGACCTTCCTGACATCACAGTTTGCCTGGTTGTCCTAGGGTGGGCTACACAGCTGGAGGCAGAAGGCAGAGTGGCTGGGAGCTGTGTGGCTGTCGATGGGCACCTCTGGTGTCTGTCTTTTTTTTTTGGGGGGGGGGGGGTGCTTTCTGAGTCATGTTATCAGGGTGGGCAGGGTTTGTTTTTACGGACTTGGGTTTACAGAAAACACCACACAGTTGACCACTTTCTAGTTACATTGTCTTTGCTACTGTCACGTTGGCCTCACTGGTCACCGGTCAGTAACACACCCAGCATCAGGGTCTGAGTGTTCACTCATGAGCGTAGACACAGAGAAGGTCAGGAGCCAATCTGCAGTTTAGAGAACAAGGCAGCCCTTCTGGAAATCACTGTCATGTGATAAAAGGGAGGGTCCTTTGCTAGGAGACAGCTGGTGGGTAGGAGCACTTGCTGCTCTTACAGAGGGCTGTAGCTCTCTTCCCAGCACGCACATCAGTCTGCAGCCCCAGCTTCAGGGAATCTGCTGCCCTCTTTTGGCCTCAGTGAGCACTAGCACACATGCTTACATACACACAAATACATGTATACACACACATACATACACTCAAGCGCACATGTACTCACAGGGATGCTTAAGCTCAAAGACATGAGTACACACACATGGACACTTAAACTCAAAGACATGTACACACACACACACACATTCCTGACACAGAATGGCACTGGGGACTTTGGGGGAACAGGCAGCTTAGACTGCCACTCACAGAGTGCATCAGAAGTTAGCAGTATCTGGCACCTCTCAGCGACCTCTAATACTGTAGTCTGTGTTCATACAGGTCCGGAAACATCCACAGTATGACAGGAAACTGAGTCCAACTCAAGACCCCGTGCTGCTTCTGTGGGTGCAGTAGCCCACTCTCAGGGGCCTTCTGGGCCTGCACAGGCAAGTTCCGGGACTTGGGGACCAGCTGAGCCCCATGCTCGTGGGGCTTTGCTGAGTTCCAGCCCTGCTCCTCTGCGCCCCGGATGCTCTTGCCCGTTAGCCCTGGCTCCAAAGTTGCGTGGGAAGTTGGATTCCTCCTCATCCTACAATGTTCCACACTGGGTGGAGGCCACAGAGGCACCGCTTTCTGGTGGGCGTGCTTCTCCGCCACGCCTGCTCCTTAGCTCCCATCTATTGGCCTCCCTCAGATTTCCACACGTCCCTAGAGGCCCCAACCAAGCCAGCTCGCTCCCAAATGTCTCCAGATTAGTCCTAACGGTTCCTAATCTGTCCCCAACAGATCCCAGACTGTCCCCAAGGGTCACTTGTCAGCGTCTGACAGCCCGATCCAAATATCCTCCACCTGTCTTCAATAGCCACGCCCCTCTCTCCCCAACGGTTCCAACCGCCCGCCCTCAGTGAGCTCAGACCCCCAGTCGATTCCAACAGCTCCCAGTCAGGGCAATGCTCCCCAGCCAGTCCCGATGACCCTAGTTGACTTCAAGGGCACCCAGGCTTCCACCCGTCACCCCAGATCCCCCTACCAGGGCTCCTCAACTGCCTCCCCAAGGTGCAGACTAGACCTTATGGGTCGGGGCTGGCATTAGCCAGGGGCCTTCCTGGAGGGGTTCGGGGTGTGTGGTGACCCTGAAGAGCAAGGTGCAGCTTGGCTGAGAGCATCTTGGCGTGAAGTCCGCGGAAGGAGCCCGGGAGCCTAGGAAGGAATTTGATCTGAGCTGCGGTTCTGACACACAGCCGGGAGGGAAAGGAGGGGCAGAAGCCACGAGGAGACTAACAGATGCCTGGCTGGAAGGAAGCTCTGGCTGTGTGGAGATCCAAGACACAAGTCCAGCCAAGGAGGTTTCCAAGGGGTGCCTAGGGGACTAGGAAGGCGCTAGCGGGAGTCACACCAGGGGTGCCTCCTGTGTGGCCGGCCCTCTGCTTCCTTTAAGGGCTCTGTGCCTGGAAGCACCACGCACACCTTGAAAAGTGTCTCCGAGGAAGGAGGAGAGGGCTTCCAGATTCACGTAGCCCACTACAAAGAAATGGGACTCACAACCTACATTTTAGAGTGGCTGTGAGACGGGAGCCATTCATCTCTTTTTACATCAATTTAAGAGGTTCAACTAACATCTTTATCTTATTTTTTAAATAAAATGAAATTTTATTAAAAATTAAAAATTTTAGGGGGCTGGAGAGATGGCTCAGCGGTTAAGAGCACTGACTGCTCTTCCAGAGGTCACGAGTTCAATTCCCAGCAACCACATGGTAGCTAACAACCATCTATAATGTGATCTGATGCCCTCTTCAGCACTGTATGCATAATAATAACTATTTAAAAATTTTTAAATTTAACTGGGCGTGGTGGCGCACGCCTTTAATCCCAGCACTTGGGGGGCAGAGGTAGGTGGATCGCTGTGAGTTCAAGGCCAGCCTGGTCTGCAAAGTGAGTCCAGGACAGCCAAGGCTACACAGACCCTGTCTCAAAAAACCAAAATAAATAAATAAATAAATAAATAAATAAAAATAAAAAATAAAATAAAATTTAAATCCAGGCATGCTGGCACATGCCTTTAATCCCAGCACTTGGGAGGCAGAGGTAGGTGGATCACTGTGAGTTCAAGGCCAGCCTGGTCTACAAAGTGAGTCCAGGACAGCCAAGGCTACACAGAGAAACCCTGTCTCAAAAAAATTTTTTTAAAAATTTTCATTTATTAATTTATCAGCCTTATTCTTGGTACCAAATGCAAACTTAGGTGGCGCTTATGGTGGCCACTTTTCAGGTTTGACCATCCCCTGAGCAGCAGTGAGGGACGGTCAGAGGAGTTCTGCCTGCAGGCCTTTGCCACCCTCTCCCAGCACCTCTTATGCTCAGCTGAAGTGACTGTATCTAGGGGCATCCCCAGTGGCCTCTGAGCCTTGGCATCCAGTTACAGCTGGGGCCCAGAGGCAGGTGGATCGCTGTGAGTTCGAGGCCGGCCTAGTCTACAAAGTGAGTCCAGGACAGCAAAGGCTACACAGAGAGACCCTGTCTCGAAAAATCAAAACAAAAACAAAAAAATTCCACATCAACAGACATTAACAGGCCAGACAAGAGTGCCACAGCTTAGGAGTGCCACAGCTTAGGCGATGACTTTTGGAGCTCAGTTTGAAGGTCAGAACTACTTTTGGATATGTCAATTAGTTGTACAAAATAATGGGTGGCATTTAAAATTCTTCATATTACCAGGCTGGAGAGATGGCTCAGCCATTAAAGGCTAGGCCCACAATCAAAACCAAAAAATTTCATATTACGTTATACACGTTATTAACATGTATACAATGTATATATGCATTATATACATTAGTACTTATTCATGCTTTATGTGTATAAGTGCTTTGTCTTCATGTATGTATGTGCACCACGTGCAGGCCCAGTGCCAGCAGAAGGCAGAAGAGGACATTGGATCTCCTGGAATTGGAGTTATAGAGCCATCGTGGGCCTCCATGTGGGTGCTGGGAATCAAACCCAGGTCCTCTGCAAGAGCAGCCAGTGATCTTAACCACTGAGCCATCTTACCAGCCCCAAAATGTGTGTGTGTGTGTGTGTGTGTTATAGTATTATGTGCCTCTCTATATAGATATATATATTTTAAAATTTCAAATTATTATTTTTCAGACAGATTTTCACACTGCAGCCCCTGCTGCGCTGGAACTCACTATACAGCCCATGCTGGTCTGAAATTTACTATGTAGCTCAAACTGGCCTTGAACTTGCAGAACCCCTGCCTCAGCCTCCTGAGAACTGGGGTGGGTTTTAGGTGATTTGCCCCCATCACAGTTCATCATTTGTCTTTCTCTTTAATTCAATTGCATATCAGCTTTTTTTGGGGGGTATTATGAAATATAATGCAGTGAGGGATATCTGTGGCAGGTTCATGCCAAGATGTACCCCTGAGAAATTACAGCATGCAACAGGCCTGGTGTAAAAGGTTTATTGGGGGGAGAAGAGGGGATTGAAGACCTGGGGAAGGGATAGAGGCAGGCAAGTGGACATTGTGACAGGCGGCAGGGAGCAGAGCCATGAGGGCAGAGGGAGGGGGCAGAGAGGGAGAGACAGGACATGTGCACGGAACACCTGAGCAGCAGCAGGTGATGGCATAAGCAGGTGCTAGGTCCCCGAGAGCAAGCCAGTAGAATTACCTGTACACTAAGGGGGGTGGTTAATATGTGTGGAATTTCTTATTTCATTTTATTTTATTTTTTATTTTTTAAATTTTATTTTATTTATTCATATTATATCTAAATGGTTATCCCATCCCTTGTATCCTCCCATTCCTCCCTCCCTCCCATTTTCCCCTTACTCCCCTCCCCTATGACTGTGACTGAGGAGGACCTCCTCCCCCTGTATATGCTCATAGGATATCAAGTCCTTTCTTGGTAGCCTGCTATCCTTCCTCTGAGGGCCACCAGGTCTCCCCTCATTTTATTTTATTTTATTTTTTCTCGAGACAGGGTTTCTCTGTGTAGCCCTGGCTGTCCTGGACTCACTTTGTAGACCAGGCTGGCCTCGAACTCACAGCGATCCACCTGCCTCGGCCTCCCAAGTGCTGGAACTAAAGGCATGCGCCACCACGCCCGGCCTCATTTTATTTTTAAATATGTATTTTTTATGTGCATTGGTGTTTTACCTGCCTGTACGTGTCTAGGGGAGATCCCTGACACTGGAGTTACAGATAGTTGTGAGCTGTCATGTGGGTGATGGGAACTGAACTTGGGTCCTCTGGAAGAGCAGCTAGTGCTCTTAACTGCTGAGCTATCTCTCTAGCCTCTTACCATTTATTTATTTATTTATTTACTTTTTTTTTTTTTGAGACAGGGTTTCTCTGTGTAGCCTTGGCTGTCCTGGACTCCCTTTGTAGACCAGGCTGGCTTCGAACTCACAGCAATCCGCCTGCCTCTGCCTCCCGAGTGCTGGGATTAAAGGCGTGCACCACCACCGCCCGGCCCATTTATTTATTTTTTAAGTATATGTTTTTCTTTCCTTTTTTAAAAATAAGGTCTCACTATGTAGCCGTAGCTGGCCTGGCACTCACTTCATCCTGTAGACCAGGCTGGCCTCAAACTGGCAGCGACCCACCTGCCTCTGCCTCCCAAGTGCTGGAATTAGTGTCGTGTGTGCACCACCACACCTGGCTTAAAAATTATATGACCTGTTTGTGTGTTTGTGCCCCACAAGTCAGACAACCCCAGGTGTCATTGCTCTGATAGCATCACAGAGGCTTTATGTCAGTGGTTCTCAACCTGAGCGTCCTGACCCCTTTGGGTCCTGACCTTTTCCCAGGGGTCACCTAAGACCAAGGGGAAACACCAATATTTATATTATGATTCACAGCAGTAGCAAATTACAATTATGAAATAGCAACAAACATAACTTTATTGTTGGGGTCGCCACAACATGAGGGCTACACTGAAGAGTCACACAGCTTTCAGAACCCGGAGACCCACTAATGTAGATGGTCTAGGTCTCTCCAGAAAGCTTAGCTCCACCCATTCCCGTCTATCCCTAGGGATCTCGTACCCATGCCTCCCTAGGGCTAGGATTACAAGTGCGAACCACTGTGTCTAGATTTAAAAAAAAAAAAAGCCAGAAGCAGGAAGAGGAGAGGGCACTGGATCTCCCGGAGCTGGAGGATCAAGGGTTAACTGCTCACACCCATCTGAAACTCCAGTTCCTGGTGAGCCAGTGGCCACTTCTGGCCTCCTCAGGTGCCCTCACAAAGTGCCCAGACAGAGAAATAAATAAAACTAGCAATAAAGAGACCTTCAAGGCAGAGGCAAGTAAATCTCTGTGAGTTCGAGGCCAACCTGGTCTACAAAGTGAGTCAAAGACAGCCACGGCTACACAGAAAAACCCTGTTTTGAAAAAACAAAACAAAACAAAACAAAACAAAAACCAAAAAACCACCACCACCACCAACAACAAAATCACACAGTAGCCATCTTGCTGGGCTTTATTCAGTGCATGGTGAGAACCCAGGACTTTGTGTCTACCAGGTAAGCACTGTACCAACAGAATTGCATTTCCAGCCCTGACCTCACAGAGACCTCTTGCATCCGTGTCCTGGGTGCTGGGTAATAGATGGGCATCACCATGTATTAGTGCAGTGGTTAGGAACAGTACTGTCACAACATGGAAACCCTTGGATTGTCGGTGAACAGAGACATAAATGGGCTTGGGTCTCTGTCAGCATGGCAGTCAGCTACTGTGGTACCTGACAGGGCTTGGAAACTGTTTTGGTTAATGTCAGTTTTCAGTGGCCATAAGAAAGCTGCGGGGGCAATCCAGGAAGAGCCATCCCAATGGAAGTCATCATTCTATGCCTTAAAACTGTTGGTAGTGACTCACTCTGGCCACCAGGGGGCAGTGCAGCACAGTTGTTGCCCAAGATGGCCAACAGGGGGCAGTGCAGTACAGTGGTTGCCAGCACAGACGGCTTCTGACTAGAATTAAATTCTGGTGGGCTTGGTAGCTCAAGCTGTAACCACAGGCAGGTGAAATTTCTAGCTTACTCTTTGTGGCTGTGATTAAACAAGCAAACAAATCCCAACTAAAATCAACACAGGGGAGAAAAGATTTTACTGTTTATTCCAGGTTACTGTCCAGTACTGAGGGGAAGTCACAGAGACAGGGCACAGTTTGTCACAGTCAAGTGCACCCATGCTGTCTGCTGCCAGCTCACTTGCCCACACTCAGCCAGACTCTCCATGATTGTGCAGCCTACAAGCCCCTACGCAGGAACTGTCCACAAAGGCTGGATCAATTAGCAGTCAGGACTATCATCCACAGATGTGCCCACAGGTCAATCTCATCTGGGTGATCCCTCAACTGAAACTCATTTGAACTCAATTGAAACCCTGCCTCCCTTCCTCTCTCTGTTTTTCCGCCCCCAAGACAGGGTTACTTTGCTTTAGTCTTGGCTGTCCTGGACTCACTTTGTAGACCAGGCTGGCCTTGAACTCAGAGACCCGCCAGCCTCTGCCTCCCGAGTCCTGGGATTAGAAGCGTGCGGCACCACGTCTGGCTAACAGGCCTCCCTTTTTTGGGGGGGGGGGGGCTCCATTTTTAATGTCTAGTTTGACAGGTCTCACCTGGATACGGCGTGTTGTGATCCTAGCCTCGCCTTCTCCTACTCCTGCCTCTGTGTGCTGTGGCTGTAGATAAGTGGTCTACGTGCTCTCTGTCTCTGTGTGTGTGCTCACATGCTAACGTGTGTGCACACATGAACACATGATGCAGAGGTAAGAGGAGAATGTGGCCATGTGGGTGGTGGGGTTGTGCTCGCTCCAAGCACCTTTCCCCTCACGCCCATTTTGCTGCCTCTCTGGGCACTCTCAGAACAACCCAGCAGGCGCCCACTGCTTCTCAGTGAGGACAGGGTTAGAAATGAGAGAATGTGCTTTTTTCAGAGGCCATTTCCACTTGCAGGGTCCTGCCCCACTGCACGCGTGTCTCTGGACATCTGACATGAGCAGTCAGAATCACCGTGGCAGGCTGATGTCATGCAGGCACAGCCTTACTCTGGGTCTCTCCTGTTGCTAGACTCCTTGCACAACGCCACGCCACGCCACAGCTTCTTTCTCCATGGTAATAGTGAATTGGTTATAATAGATGTGTAGTCAGGGGCTTCTAATACAGCAAAACGGGGAAAGCACAGTTCCTTACGGAGGGAACACGATGTCCATCTCACACAGGTCATTGCTGACCAGAAACAATTGTGACTGGACCCTTGCAGAACATGGGAGGCAGACAGTGATGCTGGGCATGGAGCTTGGGGACACACAGGAGCTTTGTCTGAGTGGCTGGCAGTCCAGCTGGCATCACCGTCCTCTGTTTACCACAGAAAGTCAGAGACCCAAGAAGCTGGAAATCTGTGAGGCCGAGCTCAGAACTGTACATGGGAAAGACTTAGACCCAAAGTAGACCAAGGGCAAACGAGGAGCAACACTGGCTGGCCTCTCTCAGATCTGAACAATCAATTTATTACTGCTGTTCACCCTCTGATGACCACAAGTGGCCCGAGAGGTCACTTGTAAAACAAAACGGTCATTTCTAAAAATATTTATACAATAAAGCATATGTGTGAATGTCGCCTGTCTTTCATCTGTTTCCATCTGATGAGAGAGGACACAGTCAGAGAGGATACTGTGTAGTGGTCAACTCGCTTCACATCGTAAGACGACTTTAAAAAAACGTAAGTTACAAGCCAGGCATATCCCAGCCTTCTGGAGGTAGAGGCAGGTAGATCTCTATGAGTTCCAGGCTAGCCTGGTCTACATAGCAAGTTCCAAGGCATCCAACACTCCATAGTGAGACCCTGTCTCAGACAGCAAAAATAAACAAATAAATGCAAAATTAAGAATAACAACAATAAAACCAACAGTGCATTAGTTACTTATTACGTATATATGTGGGAGGTACATGTGCCTCTGACATGTATGGCAACCCCACCTTGTCCTAGTTGGCTTTCGCTGTCAACTTGACACAGCCTAGAGTCATCTGAGAAGGGAGTCTCACTGAAGAACTGCCTAGGTCAGCTGGGCCTATGGGCGTGTCTGTGGGGGATGGTCTGGATTGTCACTGATACGGGAAGGCCTAGCCACTGTGGGCAGCACCATCCCCTAGGTAGGTGGTCCTGAGCTGTACAGCAAAGCCAGCTGCGCGAGAGCCTGGGCGTAAGCTTGATGATGAAGCAAGACAGACTGCAGCAGGTAGGTTCCAACACGCTTCTTCTAAGATTCTCTAACCTCACACATACATATACATAGATACATGCATACACACACACACACACACACACACACACACACACACACACACGTACACATATATACATCTGGAGGATGGAACGAACTCCAAAGACTGAGTTCCATCATTTACTGTTTCTCCCACAGCTTATAATCTCAGTGAGATCTTTCAAGCAGTACAAAAATCACAATGTTGTTACATTCTGTTTCTTTTTTAAACAAATGATCATAGAGAAACAATATTTTGCTGGGCAAGGTGGCTCACGCCTTTAATCACAGAACTCGGGAGGCAGAGGCAGGTGGATCTCTGTGAGTTTGAGTCCAGCCTAGTCTACAAAGCAAGTCCAGGGCAGCTGAGGCTACACAGAGAAACCCTGTCTCTAAAAATCATAATTAAAAAAAAAAAAGAGTATACTTTTCAGGGCTGGAGAGATAGCTCAGAGGTTAAGAGCACTGTTTGTTCTTCCAAAGGTCCTGAGTTCAATTCCCAGCAACCACATGGTGGCTCACAACCATCTATAATGAGATCTGGTGCCCTCTTCTGGCATGCAGGCACACATGCGGGCAGAATGCTATATAAATAAATCTTTTTCTTTTTTAAAGGAGTGCATGTTTTTTTAAAATAAATTTTTAAAAGATTTATTTGTTAAGCACACAGTGTTTTGCTTGCATGTACACCTGCACACCAGAAGAGGGCACCAGATCTCATTATAGATGGTCATGAGCTACCTTGTAGTTGCTGGGAATTGAACTCAGGACTTTTGGAAGAACAGGCAGTGCTCTTAACCTCTGAGCCATCTCTCCAGCCTGAGTGTACCTTTCTTTCTTTCTTTCTTTTTTTTTTTTGAGACAGGGTTTCTCTGAGTATCTTTAGCTGTCCTAGACTCGCTTTGTAGATCAGGCTGGCCTTGAACTCACAGTAATCTGTCTGCCTCTACCTCCCAAATGCTGGGATTAAAGGCGTGCGCCACCACCGCCCAGCAAGTGTACGTTTCTTAACTTCAAATTGTTCCTAAGACTTTTCTACATCAGGACCAATAACAAAAATATCAGTGTGTGTGTGTGTGTGTGCGCGCTCGTGCGCGCGCGCGCGCCATCATTTTGAAAAGATTTTATTTCCATTTTTAACAGATTTATTTATGTGTATACAGTTCTCTACCTGCAGGCCAGAGGAGGGCATGGGATCATAATACAGATGGTTGTGAGCCACCATGTGGCTGCTGGGCGTTAAACCCAGGACCTCTGGAGGAGCACTCAGTGCTCTTAACCTCCCAACCATCTCTCCAGCCCCACAAAAACATCTTTATCTAACTTTGCTAAACAATCTATTTTTCTGTAAGATTTTCTACGTCAGAGCCACTAGCAAAAACATCTTTAGCTAACCTTGCTAAATAATCTATTTTTCCAAGTTCTTTCTAAGGGATGTGGTCATTGCTAACAATCTACATCTGCAGATTCTTTTCAAGGGTGGTGGTTGAATCATTAGTCTGCTCCCGCAGCAACGCCTGAAAGACACCAAGCATTGTTATTGTGAAGCAGTGATGCTGCCCCTTAGAGTTCTCATAGAACTCCTATGTTATGAGGGATGTGGTGACCACAGGGGTGACAAGCAGAGTGATGCTCCATAGCAGCATAAAGCTCTCAGCACACGTAGTCCTCAGGGCTCTGCCTCTCCGAGGCACCCACCGTGG
>OU015755.1:3497484-3508598 GCA_907169655.1 Acomys percivali | reverse complement strand
ACCCTATGACCACACCTGGCCACGAGGCCACTCTATCACCATACCTCACCACGAGGCCACCCTATGACCATACCTGGCCACGAGGACACCCTATGACCACACCTGGCCACGAGGTCACTCTATCACCATACCTCGCCACGAGGCCACCCTATGACCATACCTGGCCACAATGAATAAATCTTTTTCCACTTTTCACCAGCTAGTCTCTTTAACTGGCCTGTGAGGACAGAAGGCCAAACTCAGCCTGTGTGAGCTGCCAGGGTCCAGATTGCTCTGTTTGGGCCATAGAAGTTACTGTGTGGCTTGACAGAGGCTTTTATTTTGCTGTGTTATTTGATTTTATGTGCACGGGTGTTTTGCTTGCATGTGTATGTGTACACCACATGTGTGCCTGATGCCCAAGGAGGACTTGGGGTTCCCTGGATCTGAGTTAAGGATGATTGTGACCAACAATGTGGTTGCTGGGGACCAAACTCATGTCCCATTAATTACTGGGCTATTTCTACCTCTGACAAAGTGCTTTATTAATTATATATCCCAAGACGTGCTATCCTGGTGTGGAAAATGGAGGCACCAAGTCTCCTTTTTCTCAGTCAAAAGAATTTTGGATCTCGACATGTAAAGTGGAGGCCAGGGGAGTCCTGTGGTCAAGAGTGAACTTGTTCTGACAATCTAGAATTTGGCTGGGCCGGGTCCTGGGGTTAGGTGGATCAGCTGGGCCGGTTCCTGGGTTAGACCGATGAGCTGGGCTCCAGGAGGGACTTCCTTGTGCTGGCTGTGCAGCATACCCTGGCTCCTGCTCTTCTGTGACCCTTACAGCATTCAATAACAATTCTGCAGCTTCCATGTCCTAGGCATCAGCTTACAGACCAACCTGGATTTTGTTATTATTCTGATAGGAGGAAGCCAAGGGCTGATGAGACAGGGTTGTCAGCCACAGGAGCAGGGGAGCCACGGGCCACACCTCAGGGCCTCAGGGGAGGCACAAAGGAAAACCAGGTGTAAGAGCCTCTATTGTTGTTGTTGTTGTTATTAACCTATGTGTGACTTCCATGGATGGGGGGTAAGGCCACTGAAAAGGCCAGCCTACATCACCTCCCCTCATAGTCGACATTTCTTCAAGGTGGCTTAGTTCTTGGTAAGGTGACTATAGTCTCCCAAGTGAATAAACCTACTAAGTCATAGATTTTGACTAAGTTGGAATCTCCTGGCCACAGTGCCCTTCCCAATGCTGAGGACATGGAAAGTGGTTCTTCTTCATGCCTCAGTTTACCTGTTTTTTCATTGCTATTCGGGTTCCCAGTAGCCATGCCTGGATGGGCTTGGTGCTCAGCAACAGTACTGGGTAGCCGCTGTTAACCGGATAGAGAGGGGCGAGGCAGGACTGCCTTTTTATATGGCCCTGGGCGGGGCCACGCCCCCCATGGCAGGTAAGCAATGATGTCACAGGTAGGCAGACTGAAGCAGAGTGCTAACAGTGACGCCTGATTTACCAGGAAGAAGCTAAAGTGTTCTTGGCTATGGTGTGCATGTGGACACACACACAACAAATTAACAAAAAGTCAACAAATGATCTAAAGATTTCTACGTTTAGGTGTTCCTCCTGTTTTTGTTGTGTTTTTTTCCTTTGTTGTTATTGGTTTTTTTTTATTGGCTTTTTTTCTCTTTTTTAAAAGATATTTTTAATTTTTTACATAGACATTTGTACTATTACACATATGTACAATAAACTACCTACAGCAAGAAGAAACATAATACAATCAGGAATTATATAAATGTTACATTCTTAGTGTTTGGGCTATTTGTATTTGGCAGCCTTGAAGAAAACATCTTTCCTATCTTGGTGCATCTAAAATTCTGAATGTAAATCAATATCTATCATATCTCACCATTATCAACTTAAAACATCTATCTAGACCCAAAAACATCTTAACCCCTAAACAACTGAGCTTAATTGTAAAACTAAACCATCAGAGACTTAAGAAGGAATAAAATTAATTACCTGAGAATACAGGGGGTGCAGGTTAGCAGCTTCCCAAATGAGATGATGTCAGACAGTTTGCTACTTGAACAGTCACCCAAAATTCTCTATAAAGTCAAAGCATCGTCTTCAACCTTCTGGCCCAATATATCTGACAGACATATTTGTGAGGCGAGAAGTATTGAGGACTTGCTTACTCTGTCTTGGCAGAGTTTGGCTGTTGCCGCTGATTGTATCCAAGCTTACCCTTTTTTAGGCAGAATTCTGTCTGTGGTAGAAACGAGGACATTTTGCCCAGTGGCTTGTTTGCCACCTTTGAAGCCATCTCCATAAGGAAATTCTTTGATGCTCATCATCCTTTTTGAGGTAGGGTGGATGTTGCCAGGAGTTTTGTTTTCTGTTTTTCGAGACAGGGTTTCTCTGTGCAGCCTTGGCTGTCCTGGACTCGCTTTGTAGACTAGGCTGGCCTCGAACTCACAGTGATCCGCCTGCCTCTGCCTCCCGAGTGCTGGGATTAAAGGCTTGTGCCACCATGCCCGGCACTAATCTGTCTCATTGTCAATGAATCTTTAAAATAATAAAAACATTTTAAAATGCCATTCTCTGTGTAGGCCTGGCTGTCCTGGAAGCCAGGCACAAATGACCATTGTCAGTCTTTTTTTGTTTTACAGCCTGTGTCACGGTTCATTTTTCCATTCATTCGTTCACCATTCAACGAGTAAATATTTGTTGAGAGTGCTTGGGGCCGACACTGAATTAGCACCTGGAGATCAAAGCGTGTGCAAAGCTCAGGCTTTCCATTTTAGTGATAACAATAAAATAACCATCACCATCCGGTTTCGGGATGCTTTTGAGAGCGAGCCTCCATGGGAAACACACCTGACTGAACCGTACCCACGTGACCAGCACACTAACTGACCGGTGTGTGCTACCACCTTGTTTCTAGGGGCAACAAGGAACCAAATGAGAGTGAGACAGCTGGGAGCAGAGTCCTGGTCACCAGATGCACGAGGATAAAAACACAGGTACACATCTGCATCTAAATGGTTGCATAAGTGACAAATGATTACAGGTGTTCAGAATGTCACAGAAGAGTATAAAATCAGTGAGAGGCTGACTGGAACTTTCCATAAGGTAGGCACGTTCTTACTCTTCCCTACCTTCTTCCTTCCTTCCTTCTTTTGAGAAGGGGTCTCACTGTGAAGCCTTTCCTAGCCTGGAACTCGGTACGTAGATCAGGCTGGCCTCGAACTCACCGACATCCCCCTGCCTCTGTCTCCTGTGCTGGGATCAAAGGCGTGCGCTCCCATGCTCAGGAGCTTAAACACTTTTATTATTTTTTTAGAAATAGCATGTCAGTTATCTCCTGGTTTTCTAGGTCTGGAGAACAGAAATAAGGAAACAAATTGTCTGTGTTAGGGAGACCATGGCTCAGGCCACCATTTGTCCACTCACAATGTCCTGGCCCACACACAATAGGCACTGTATTAAAAAAAGAAAAAAAGAAAAAGAAATCTTTCTGGCCCTCCAACTTGGGATCCAGCTCTGTCTTTGCCTAAGCAGAGTCTTCCCAGTCTTGTCAGACAGCCTCATCTGTCTGTCTCTCCAACGGGGCTATTTTGTGCTTTGCATCTTTCCAGCCTTAAGAGTGAGGCGGGTGTCATCTTTCCGTCTAGTTAAAGCAGCATTTGAAACTTGTGCTTACTTCCCAGTGGGAGTCTACAGCCACCCTTCTCCACTGATGTGTCTGCCTGCCCCCTCCCTCCCCTCCATGCCAGAGTTTGACTGTATAACTACTCTGGCTGTCCTGGAACTCACTTTGCAGACCAGTCTGGCCTCAGACTCACAGAGATCTGCCTGCCTCTGCTCCTGGGTGGGATCAAAGGTGTGCACCGCCATGTCTGGCTTTTTCCATTGACGGCTTTTTCCCCCCCAAGACAGGGTTTCTCTGTGTAGCTTTGGCTGTCCTAGACTTGCTTTGTAGACCAGGCTGGCCTTGAACTCACAGCCATCCACCTGCCTCTGCCTCCACGGATGGCTTTTAAACAGGACTCCTCTCTCTCTTTCTGCCACAACTCCATCCATCAACTCAGCCAACAGCAGTTACAGGAGCAAAGGACCCAACACTCCGGCATACTGGCCACTCTGTCTCATCCATGCCCCGCCACTCTGTGGGCTTTGTTGGTACTTCACCACGTTGACCAGCTGCACAGGCGTCCAGTTCTTTCACAGTCTTTCATTCTTGAGCCTTGTTCTGCTAAGTGCCTCCTCACAACCGTTCTCAAGGTGTTTCTAGTCCGCAGAGCACTCACTGCCCTGTCTGTGAGTCTGTCTGTCTGTCCATCAAGCACTCTTTTCTAGCTTCTGCTTTTTTTTGCCATTCCTGGTGGATTCTAGATTCCATCACCACAGTCTTGCAAGTTCACTGTCGAATCCCAGCACAGACAAAACTGCCTCCGTGTGCCTGCGTCCCGGCTCCCCAGAACAGCTGGAGCCAAGCACAGTGGAGCAGGCTGGAGACACTGTCAGCTGATGGTCAAGCGGCTGGTTCAATAGCCTGCTGTCCACATTGCTAACATGATTTTCTTTGTCTGCTTCATCCTTAAATCTTTCCATTTCTTGTTCTCAGCTGATACTCTGGCTTCCCATTTCTTCTTTTGAAATTTTATTTATTTTATTCCAATTTGTTTATGTATTTTATGTAAATGGATATATTGTCTGCATTTACATCCGTACACCCGAAGAGGGTGTGTTGTGAGCCACCATGTGGTTGCTGGGAACTGAACTCAGGACCTTTGGTAGAGCAGTGAGTGCTCTTAACCACTGAACCATCTCTCCAGCCCCTGGCTTTCCATTTCACTGGACAAATGGAAGTGAGTGATTGAGACTTTATCCAGCCCCATTTTTCTTTTTCATTTCATTAAAAAAAATTGTTTGTGCCCACGTTTGTGTGTGCCTATGTGTGTGTGTGTGCACATGTGTATGTGTGTGTGCTCATACACATGTGCATTCAGTGTCCTCAGAGGATCAGATGCCCTTGACATGGAGTTACAGGAGGTAACACGCTGTCCAACATGGGTTCTGGGAACAGAACTCTGGTCCTCACAAGAGCAGCAAGAACTTTTAATGGCTGAGTCATTGCTCTCCCTCTGTCCCCTCTTCTAGCAAGAGGCATGGATCCAGCCCCTCCATTTTATTATTATTATTATTATTATTATTATTATTTTTTGGTTTTTCGAGACAGGGTTTCTCTGTGTAGCCTTGACTGTTCTGGACTCATTCGTAGACCAGGCTGGCCTTGAACTCACAGCGAGCCGCCTACCTCTACCTCTGCCTCCCAAGTGCTGGGATTAAAGGTGTGTGCCACCACGCCCGGCTATGCTCTGCATTTTAATACCTCAAGTTTTTCCTCAAGAATATTACTAACTTTTTTTTTTTTTTTTGAGATGAGGTTTCTATGTAGCCTTGGTTGCCCTGGACTTACTCTGTAGAACAGGCTGGCTTCGAACTCACAGAGATCCACCTGCCTCTGCCTCCCGGAGTGCTGGGATTAAAGGCATGTGGCACCATGCCTGGCATATATTAACTTTCTTGTGATTGTGTTTTACCTTCTTCCTTTCTATAGACGTTCTCATAGACACATTTGCATATTCTCACCTCTCTCATCATGCCAACTAAACAAGCAACCGACCAACAATCACCAAACACCAGCACCTCCCCTCAAAAGGCCCGTGTAGCCCCCCACTCCAGCCCTGCCTCTTCTGTCCTTTCTCCAATGTCTGGCCTGTGCTGCTTATTTTCTCTGTCCAAATCCTTAGCTGAAATTCCCCCCACAGTCCCTCAGGTCTGGCTTCTATTTCAACCACTCCAAGGAACAACCAGCCATTCCTGTACTTCTGTGAAGCTGCTTTCAGAATTACCCAAGGCAGCTGACATTTCTGAAGCCCTCCTTCCCTCCGGCTTCCGTGGTCTCACAGCTCTGAGATCCCCTCGCTTTCCTCTGACTCCCTCACGAGCCAGGAAGGAGGAGTGCCCGGGCCCCAGGCACAGCCCATATTTATTCTTTTTCTCACTGCTGGGACAAAAAACAAACAAACAAACAAAACCCCCAACAAAACAGCATAAGGAAAATGGTTTATCTTGGCTCACGGTTTGAGCGTACAGCCTGTCAGGCTAGGGATGGCATGGCGGCTGGAGTGTGAGGCATGGGAGCAGGGAGGGATGACTGTTGGTGCTCAACTTGCTTTCTTCTTTTTGTTAATTCTGAGCTGCCAGTCAGGGGATGCCGCTGCCTACATTCAGGGTGGTGGCCTCTCCCTTGTTAAACCTCACTGGGAGTGCCCTGCTGGACAAGCCTGTGCCCATAGACTATACCACACCGTGTATAGCTTTGGCTTTAAGATGGCGTATTATTTATGTAACATTTAGAACCCCATACTTGTACATTTGTCTTGCTCTGTTACAGTAACTTACGTCTTCACACCTAAAAACTCACCTAGCTTATTTATCTGTGAGCTTGAGATGCCAACCTTGGGCTACACGTGTCCCTCTCCTTGGACTCGCTACAGGCAGAGACTTTGTTCATCAAGGACTCTCGCACAGCCTGAGAGGTAGTTGTCTGTGGAGCAGCCCGCATGCATCTGTCTGCGCTGCCTAAGACAAAGCAACACAGTGAGGCATGTGATACGGCTTTGTGTTCCCAAATGGGCATTCCCTCCGGGATACCTGGGACTGTCTTATTCTGCTATGTCTCACACCGTCTCCAAATCCCTGTTGGATTTTTGGCATCTCACGGCTGTCTGCAGAAAGGCTCCCTAACTTAAAACAAATATTTGTATGGCCTTGTCCACTCCCTGACACTGGTTTGTCTCCGGGAATAGGCTGCTTGATTTTCACTGTACCAGTGTGCAAACAATCTCATCACCAAGGAGACACATGGGGGAAAATCCCTGGAGGGCTTGAATGACTGGTTATCAGGCCAGTGCTGCTGTCCTGCTCTTTTCTCTTGTTGTTGCTGTGGATTGATCAACACAGAAGCTGAGTGTTTACTGTGTAAATCTACACTCAGCAGGAAGTGTTAGCCTCCTGCCCAAGGGAAGATTAGCAGTGGTCTCAGAGGGAGCTGGTGGACAGACCACTGTTTTCACAGTAGAGACACTGGGTGGACGCCAGCACCTCCACCCATTCCTTTCTTGCAGGGGACAGGGGTTCTTTGACAGCCCAGTGCCTTGCCACAGCCCCGCCCCTGCACCTCTCATTGGCTGGTCTCTCCTCTCATTGGCTGTCCTCTCCTCTCATTGGCTGTCCTCTCCACTCATTGGCTGTCCTCTCCTCTCATTGGCTGTCCTCTCATTGGCTGTCCTCTCCTCTCATTGGCTGTCCTCTCATTGGCTGTCCTCTCATTGGCTGTCCTCTCCTCTCCTCTCCTTGGTGTCACTTTTTCCTTCTCTGTGGCCCATCAGGATGGATGTGGACTGCCATCTCCTTGCTGTTATTTCTTTTTCTCGAGTACTACAGAGTCAAGCACATCTGTAGATAACTACCATCTGGGCCAGGAAGACGGGGTAGTGGGTGAAGGGGCTTGCCGCCAAGCCTGGCAGCCCGGGTGTGATCCCTGGAATGCACGTAATTGGGAGGCAGAGAACCAACCCTGGTAAACTGCCGTCTCACTTGCACGTTCATGCTGACATGTACACCCGAATAAATAGATACACTATTTAGAAATAGATATTATTCGTTCTCAATGACTTGCTACTTTAAATTTCTTTACTCATAGATTATTTTTTTTTAATTTAAAAATCCTGATCACTAAAACATGATAATTTTACATGTTAGAACATAAATAGATACACTATTTAGAAATAGATATTATTCGTTCTCAATGACTTGCTACTTTAAATTTCTTTACTCATAGATTATTTTTTTTTTAATTTAAAAATCCTGATCACTAAAACATGATAATTTTACATGTTAGAACATTTTCTTCTACATCAGAGCAGGGTGTTTAACTTGTAGCTTTAAGTTGTTACACAACCGAAGGTGATGGGTTCACATCTCAGTGGGTGCCAGGCTATGATAAGGAGACCCTGGAAGGACTGAGGAGGCCACAGGAAAGGAGAGCTCTGCAGTCACATGCTGCCCTCAAACATGAGGAGCATGAGGACTTTATTCAGGGGCTGCAGAGGCGGGAAGGGAGGGCCCATTGCTGAGCGTGCTTATGAGGGAACACACGCATGCGCATCGTGGGTTAAGGCGTTCACTCCCGAGCACGCTCAGTTAAAGCCACTGAACACTTGTTTGAAAGATCAAAGGGATGGACAGCGTCTACCTGCACTGTGCACCCTAATGTTTTAGTTGAGGACAAGCGAAGATTGCTTTTTTTTTTTTTTTTTAAGATTTCTTTATTTATTATGTATACAATATCCTGCCTGCAAGCCAGAAGAGGGCACCAGATCTCGTTATAGATGGTTGTGAGCCACCATGTGGTTGCTGGGAATTGAACCCATTACCTTTGGAAGAGCAGTCGGTGCTCTTAACCTCTGAGCCATCTCTCCAGCTCCCGCGAAGATTGCTTTGAAGGTGCTGTGATGTAGGGGTTCTGCCTTCCTTAGAGTGACAACACCTAGAATATTTAGAAAGAGTATTGTGTCAGAATTAAGACTACTCTCTAGTCTGCCTTGTTGGGGTGTCCTGGTACCCCATATCCTAATTCTCTGCCCTTAGGCGACTTCTCCGTGTCTCTCACTTGCGAAGCATTGGACTGTGCCTGTGTACTTCATACAGTGTGTTTGCTGTCACCACTCAAGCCAGGGTCTTCGCTTGATTTTACTGTGTTAATCTGTCTTAGTTTTGTTTCCTGTTGTTGTGATAAAAACACCCTGGAAAAAAATGAATTAGGGGAGAAACGACTTATTTTAGCCCCAGATTCCAAGTTGCAGTCCATCGCAGTGGGAAAGACTCAACAGCAACTTCCTGAGACATTTGGTCACGTCATACCCACAGTCAAGAGCACAGAGCACAGACCTCACTCATGCCTGCTTGTGCCCAGCTCACCTTTTCCATTTTATTTTTCTTTCCGTTCCTCCCTCCCTTCCTTTTTTCTTTTTTCAGATAGGGTCTCACTATATAGCTCTGGCTGTCCTGGAACTCACTATGTAGACCAGGCTAATCTTCAGTTCACAGGGCTGACCTGCCTCTGCTTGCCAAGTGCTGGGAGTAAAGGTGACCCCACCACCTGATGCTTTTTCCTTACACAGTGGAGATCTCCTGCCCAGGGCCTGGCGCCGCCTACAGTGGGCGGGTCTTCCCACAGTACTTAACATACTGACATGCTCATTGGGACTGTCTTCCCAGATGTTTCTAGAATGTGTCACGCTGACGCACGCTGACCATTGGTCAGTTTAAATGATTCCTGTTAGAGACGATGCCACTATGTGTATGTGGACCTGTTTCTAACACCCAGTCCTGGTTTGTTGATTTATCAATCTTTTTCCAAGCTAATATGTAGTTAGTGCCCTTCATAGTGACTACTGATATTTGGTAAGACATGGGTTTCTTATTCAGTATGTGTCTGTGTGGAGGTATACTTGCCTCTTTAGTCCATAGTGAGTGCTGATATTTGGCTTGGTGTGGATTTCTTGTTTTGTTTTTCAAGACAGAGTCTCTCTGTGTTAGCCTTGGCTGTCCTGGACTCACTTTGTAGACCAGGCTGGCCTCGAACTCATAGCGATCCACCTGCCTCTGCCTCTGCCTCCTGAGTGCTGGGATTAAAGGTGTGCGCCACCACTGCCTGGTGGCACGGATTTCTTACTCAAAACTATCTCAGCTGCTCTTGGGTCTTCATGCTTTAAAAAAGAACTATGGGATAGCTTTGTCAGTTATATGCAAATCTGATATTGATCAGAATTGCGTTAACCAGTTAGATTTGTCCAGTGAGATCAACCATACTGTGGTATTAAATATTTTTTTAAGCCTTCAAAATTTTTGTAGATTAAAATTTTAAAAAAATGTGTTACATGTGTCTGTGTGAGTAGCTACATGTATGTATGCATGTGCATCCTGTGTGTTCCTGGTAGCTGCGAAGACTGGAAAGGAGTGTTGTAATCTTTGGAACTGAAGTTACAGGTTATACGCTGGCTGAGGTGGATGCTGGGAATCGAACCCAGGTCCTTTGTCTTTAGCTGCTGAGCTGTCTCTCCATCCCTGGTTACATTTCTTAGGGAAAGTTTCTGTTTCTTTTGTCTGATGTATTTCTACCTGTAGAGTCCAGTGGTCTTTTGGCCAGTGGGGATTGCTCTTGTGTTGTATACATTATATTCTTGAATTACAAATGTTTGGATTTTTGTCAGGAATCTTTTAAAAAATATTTTTAGGCTGGGCATGGTGGCTTTAGTCCCAGCACTCAGGGAGGCAGAGGCAGGTGGATCCCTCTGAGTTCGAGACCAGCCTGGTCTACAAAGTGAGTCCAGGACAGCCAAGGCTACACAGAGAGACCCTGTCTTGAAAACCCAAAAAGGAAACCAAATCAAACCAAACCAAAAACTTTCAAACAACTTATTTATTGTGTTTATGTGTGTGGGCACTTCGTCTGCATGTATGTCTTGTGTACCATGTACATGCCTGGTGCCTGCAGAGGTCAGAAGAGGCCACCAGACCCCACAGAGCTAGAGTTACCAAGAGATGACTGAGCGCTTCCATGTGGGTGCTGGCAATCGAGCCTGGGTCCTCTGCTAGAGCAGCCATGCTCTTAACCCCTGAGCCATCTCTCCAGCCCCCAAGTCAGGAATCTTGTTGGATTTTCTGTCTCTCTCTTTCTTTTTCCCTACCTCTGGGGTTTGTTTGTAGAGTCTGACAGCTTAAGAATGTTTTTGGTATGTACGTATACGTGCATTTTCCTGTAGGTGTGTGTGGAGGCTGGAGGCCGGCCTTGGGTCTCATTGCTCAGGCCGGTGTTCACATTGTTGTTTGTGACAGTCTTTCACGTTTGCCTGGAGCTCACTGACTGGCCGGTGAGCCCCAGGGGTCCTTTTGTTTCTGCCTCCTTTTGTGGGGATCACAGATGCATCACTACACCTGGCTGATGATATTATTATTATTATTATTATTATTATTATTATTATTATTATTATTATTA
>OU015755.1:3485758-3496040 GCA_907169655.1 Acomys percivali | reverse complement strand
GCTGGGCCATTTTACTTGCATAATTATTGGGTTTAGTTTTATTTTAATAAATATTAAATTTAACAGCAATATTACATTTAATAGTTATTTAAATATTTAATAAAATATTTGATAAATATTTTATTTGTTTATCTCATATCCCAAGCTGGCCTTGAACTTCCTAGTCAGTCAAGGGTGACCTTGAACTCCTGATTCTCTTTCTCTTCCTCCTGGAGTGCTGGGGAGATATATATTCAGGGGCCTCTTGCATGCTGTACAAGTAGTCTAGCAACAAGGTGCATCCCAGTGCAACAAATATTGCAAAAACAAAAATCTGTAAAGCAAAGGCCACAGTGAAGCCACTCAATGCTATTTCTTTTGCTTGTTGCCATTTGCATAGATTTGTATCAACTTACTAGTTACACTGTTTTGTGGTGGGGGCAAGAAAGATGCTATAACCTGCTGTTGTGTAGCACTCAGCTGTTGTTTAGGGCTCAGCTGTTCTGACTGGACGTTTGGGGACACTGTAACCAGTGAGCTGAAGGCACTCCGGGCTGTTTTTCTGCCACCAGGGGAGTTAGTATCCCAGAGATTATCTAGGGACTATGAACGCTCTACTTGGAGAAGGGGAAAACTTTCTTTTCAGTTTTAGGCTGCCTGAGCCAGGCGTGCTGGCGGGGGTCTTCAGTCAAAGCACTCTGGAGGCAGGCAGATCTCTGTGTGTTCAAAGTCAGCGTTGTCCACACGACACATTCCAGACTAGCCAGGACAAATCCTTGTCTAAAAAAAAAAAAAAAAGGTTTGAAGCCGGTATGATGGTGCATACCTGTAATCCCAGCACTTGGGAGGTGGAGGCAGGAGGATTCTAGGTTACATAGTGGTTTCAGGCCCCTGTGTTACATGAGATCCTGTCTAAAAAAAAGATCAACTAAACAAACAATTTTGGACAGAGCAAGTGAATTTACAATATACAATTTTTATTTTTATTTTTTGGTTTTTCGAGACAGGATTTCTCTGTGTAGTCTTGGCTGTCCGGGGCTCACTTTGTAGACCAGGCTGGCCTCGAACTCACAGCGATCTGCCTGCCTCTGCCTCCCGAGTGCTGGGATTAAAGGCGTGCGCCACCACCACCACCGCTTGACTGTAGTGGTAATTCTTGAACTATCCTTTATCTAATGCAGAGAAGTTACAGGAGGCACACAGGTGTGGGAATAGGGCCTCGAGGGGATTTTCTGTCAGAATTTAAGTTTACATGCTAAAAACTGACAGAATGGGGGAGGATATTAAATGTGTAAACACAAAGACATAATCATGTAAAATTACTTTTAGATGATAAAATCAGGTAAAACATTTGAAAAAAATATTTGAAACAAATGTAAGAAATACAGTTTGTTGCGTGTGTGTGTGTGTGTGTGTGTGTGTGTGTGTGTGTGTGTGTGTAATGGTGCACACCTTTAATCCCAGCCCCTGGGAGGCAGAGGCAGGTGGATTGCTATGAGTTCAAGCCTGGGCTACAGAGTGAGTCCAGGACGGCCAAAGCTACACAGAGAAACCCTGTCTCAAAACAAAAACAAACAAACAAACAATATATAGTTTGTTGTGTGTGTTTTAAAGATCTGTCTTTATTTTTTGTATATGCGTAAATGCCTGCACGTATGTACATGTACCATGTGCGTGCCTAGCGCCTGTGGAGGTCAGGAGAGGGCATCAGATGGAGCTGGAGTTACAGATGGTTGTGTGCCTCCCGGTGGATGCTGGGAGCTGAATCCGGGTCCTCAGTGAGAGCCCTTAAAAGCCCTGGCTGTCACTGTATCATCATCCCTTCCCTGTGCTTCCCTTGAGCTCTACATGATTCTGTTGGCTGCCAGCACTGTTCTGTGATCACATACCTGTTTCTCCCAGGCGACCTTGGGCGGAGAGCCAGGATGTTCCCAGTGCAACAAGGTTCCACCACCTAGACCTTTGTCCACTCTTGAAGTCACCCGAGCTCCCGCCGGCTGTGTGTTGGTGTGTTAGCCCTATTCTGTGGACAACATTGTTAACTGCAAAAGTTTTCAGCCCCTCAAAACCCAAACACACCTCACTTCTGCTTCCCAGAGCCGCACATCCGTTTTGGTTATTTCGGACCTAATATGGTATGAAGCTGGCATTTTCTTTGTGTGTCTGGCTTCTTTTGCTCAGCATTGTGCTTTGAGAGTCAAACATGTGGCTGGATCTAGATGGTCCTTTCACTGTTGTATGTGGTGGGCTGGGTGGACGGCTCAGTGAGTACAGTGTATGCTTCGCAAGCATGAGAGTTCAATCCCAGAACATAGATTTTTTTTTTTTTAAAAAGCCTGGCACAGTGGCTTGTGCTTGTACTTCCACTGCTGGGGAGGCGGAGACAGGCAGATCTCTGGGGCTCACTGGCTCGCCTACTTCATGAGTCCCAGATGAGTAAGAACCCCTGTCTCAAACTAAACTAAAATAAGATAAAAACAAATAGATGAGTAGCTCTTGAGGACCCACACCTAAGGTTGGCTTCAGGCCTCCACATGCTTGCACACGCAACATATATAAGCACGCTTATACACACGCACATACGTTATACACACACATCACATGCAAATAGGCATATACATGCACACAAACATTACTATTTTTTTTTCAATACAGGGTTTCTCTGTGTAGCCTTGGCTGTCCTAGACTCACTTTGTAGACCAGGCTGGCCTTGAACTCACAGCGATCCACCTGCCTCTGCCTCCCGAGTGCTGGCATTAAAGGCGTGCGCCACCACTCCTGGCTCTTGATTATGTTCTTAACAGCAAACTTATTTTGTTTGTTGGAAAAAAAGACCTTTCATAAATCTAGACTTTGGGTCCCCAGGATCTGCATAAAAGCTGGGTGGTCAGGTTTGGCAGCGTGCTTGTAGTTCTAACACTCAGGAGGCAGAGACAGGAGATTCTGGAACAAGCCAACTAGGTGATTTAGTCTAACCAGTGAACTCTGGGTTCAGTGAGAGACCCCACCTTAAAGTATATGGTGGAGCCCGCCTGAAGGAGACATGACTTCTGCATGCGTGTACACACAAATACACATGCACCTGCACACATAGGTATGGCCAAACACACAGGTGAGCACGCTTACACACATGCGGGCTCGCTACGCACAAAACCACACACATAAGCATTACTAAATGCCCTCATCCGAGTTCTGCATCTTTGCTCTGCAAAACAACGCCGAATGTGGACCTTGAGCAGAAGGGGCCCCTGCCTGACGTACTGTTTTGTGTCTCCTCTCACCTCCCCTCAACAATGGTCTCCAGTGAGATGAGTCAGAAAATGGCCAAGGAGGGCCCCAGGCTCTCTAAGAACCAGAAGTTCTCGGAGCACTTCAGCATCCACTGTTGCCCACCCTTCACCTTTCTCAACTCCAAGCGTGAGATCGTGGACCGCAAGTACAGCATCTGCAAGAGCGGTTGCTTCTACCAGAAGAAAGAGGAGGACTGGATCTGCTGTGCCTGCCAGAAGACCAGGTGAGCGCGGGCTTTGGGCCAGGTCTGCACCACACTCCCCTTGTTCGTGACCGTGACCATGATCATCAGCTCCCTGTTAGGAAGGTACTGGAGGGCTAGCAGAAGGCGGGAGGGAGGGCAGGGCTTTCCTGCTGTTTCCAGCTCCTGCCAGCAGCGTCCCTTAAGCGATGGTGGAGAGCCCGGGCTGCAGCCTCCAGCATCTTTTGGCCCTCTCTGCACCAGCCGCCGTGCCACGTCCCCTCAGAGGCCCAAGCACCAGCCAGCTGCGTCCCCCGTGGTGGTCAGAGCGCCGCCAGCCAAGCCAAAGTCCCCTCCGAGGCCAGCCAAGCCAAGGTCCCCTTCGAGGACTGAGCGCCAGCCGCGTCCCCGCCCAGAGGTCCGACCACCTCCGGCCAAGCAGAAGCCCCCTCAGAAGCCCCCTCAGAAGCCTAAGCAACCAGCACGCAGCAGCCCCATCAGAGGGCCAGGCGCCAGCCGCGGGGCGTCTCCCACCAGAGCTCCTAGGTTCTGGTAACACCATCTCTTGCCTTTTGTCCCCAACTAGCCTAAGGTCAGTCGCTGCTCTCTGCAAGTACTAACATGGGGCTCTTTCCACAGTTCCAAGCCTGTGTAATCCACTCCCTGCATTAAACCCCCTCTGTTTGAAACACCTGGTGTGGCTTCCATTTTTCCAGATGTTACAGGTCCTCACTTAGGATGGCTGTGCCTGCGCCATCCCACAGGACTGGAAGTCATTAATTTATCAGCTCATAGTACTGATTACAGTGGCAGACTGGGCATATGAGTACCCTATACCTCCCCCACCCCCACTCCCATCCTCCCACCTCTGCCCCTACCCCTTGTGCCTTAGAGAGGGGTATCAGCAGCTCCTGTGAGCTGTATCTCGGTACATGTGAAAGGAGCATACGTATACACTCTATTCGGTCACCCTCCTGGCACGGTTTCACCAGATATTAGCCTCAGTGGCAATCCACACATTTGTTTGGTCTTTAAGTCACTCAGCAAACTGTACTGCCTATCTATAAGGTTCCATATGCTGTCCTGGGGAGAGGAATTTAATTTGTAACTTCTGAGTACCAGGGGAGAGACTAGCTAGTCCTGGTGTACAGTATAAACACTCTAATACTGCCGTACTCAGGATGTATACGCCCATGAGAGCCCCAAACAGGGACTTGCCAGCTCTGCCATGACAGCCTGAGGCTTCACAGACCAGAGTAAACCAGTTTCCTTCCTTCTTTTTGAGACAGGATCTCACACTGTGGTTCAGGCTTGCCGGGAGCTTATTCTGTATCTAAGGTTGACTTCAAACTCATACATATCCTACCTACTGTTTCAGACCCCCAAACGCTTGGATTACAGGTGTGAACTGCCATGCTTGGCGGGGACTCCTCCTCCTCCTCTTCCTCCTCATCCTCCTCCTCCTCTTCCTCTTCTTCCTCCTCTTCCTTCTCTATAGACTGTTTTTTTTGATATAGTTTTAGGCCTACAGCAAAACTGAGGGAAAGACAGAAACTTCTCCTCTATCCCCTGCCCCGTACACACGGCGGCCAACATCTTACTGTTTGGAAAATACATCTGTTGGGTGAGTCAGTAGCGAGCACTCACTCGTTGTCCACTTCCTTCTCACTCTTCCGTTCAGCGCCCCCCCACCCCCACCCCCGGCGCAGCTTTCGAGGACCCTTTTGAGAACCTCATGCAGGGGTCAGCAGGGAAACTTGAGGGTGTCTTCATTTTCAGACACAGAAACAACTCTGGCTGTAACATCTCTGAATATGTGGCCCGTGTCATCTGTGGCAGCTGCTGTTTGTGATACGCCCCCCCCAAATGAAAGCGTTGGATGAGATAAAAGATTTATCCAGCAAAGGAACTAACTGGCTACTGCTCACTAAACCGCAGTAGAGCGGTGTATCCAGGTTGAGTGGTCAGTGACTAAGTCCCTCTGAGGGACTGGAGTAAAGAGGAGGTTGGCTCAGCGCTAACGTCTGATACACAGAAGGGTTCAGAACAACAAACAAAACAAAACAAAGCCGGGTGGTGGTGGCACACGCATTTAGTCCCAGCACTCGGGAGGCAGAGGCAGGCTGATCGCTGTGAGTTCGAGGCCAGCCTGGTCTACAATGTGAGTCCAGGACAGCCAAGGCTAACACAGAAAAACCCTATTTCAAAAAACCAAACCGGACCAAAACAAAACAGAAGTGGCCAGAAAATGGAGGGAGCTCAGGATGTGCATTTTGTACAGAAGAGGCAGTCCTCCATGCAACGCTAAGTGATGGCTTTGTGGGTGCTTGGAGTTCAAGTCGGGGAATGGAAAGGACGAAGAAGACAACAAAAATCAGCATCTCAGACACAGGGCAGCCTGGACCCAGCCTCGCCCACTCTGGGTATCAGCTGAGGTGATTCCACGGGCTGTACCCTACCTCCCGGGAACACAGGAGCAGCTCCCTAATGGCCCCCTGAGCCTCTCAAGCACCCTCGAGCCCCACCCAGTGCTCAAGTCCCCTTCTCAGAATCCCAGAGGTCTAAGGTAATGTGCTAGAAGAAATACTTAACCACCACACTGTTTATTCCTTTATTGATCTGGCTATCTCAAATCAGAGGTGCAGGAGGCACATTAATGGAAGCAACTTATGCCCGATCAGGGCAGCTGGGTCAGACATTTAGAAAGGGCTGCAGAGGAGGCGTTCTGAAGCTGACTGGCTTGCAGATGTGACGCTGCTCCTGAAGTATTGTGTTGAGAAGTCAAACAATGTGGACAAAGGCCTTCTTTAGATCTATAATAACGCTTTTGAAAAGATCCTTTCCTAAAATCGAGAGAATAACTCAACTTTAGAAATGATTGGGCTTGGCTGGGCATGGCGGCGCACGCCTTTAATCCCAGCAGAGGCAGCCCGATCGCTCTGAGTTTGAGGCCAGCCTGGTCTACAAAGTGAGTTCAGGATAGCCAAGGCTACACAGAGAAACTCTGTCTTGAAAAACAACAACAAAAAATAAAAAGAAAAAAAGAAAAAGAAAGAAATGATCGAACTTGGTTTTCAGTGTCTCAATGGAAGGTAGACATGTCTGTTTTTCTTTCTTTCTTTTAAAAATAATTTTTATTTATTTATTTTTATGTACATTTGACATTTTGGTATGCATGAATATTTGTGTGAGGGGGCCGGATCCACTGAAACTTGAGTTACAGACAGTTGTGAGCTGCCATGTGGGTGCTGGGAATTGAACCTGGGTCCTCTAGAAGAGCAGCCAGTGCTCTTAACCACTAAGCCATTTCTCCAGCCTGACACGTCTGTTTTTCAGTGAGAGGTTCCTACTAGTTTATTCCGTCCCATGTCTTTAAGAGTTTGGATTTAATGTCAGGACTCGGAGACCATGGAGCTGCCACTGTAGGACACTGGTCACCCTAAGAGTTGAGATCCACAGCCCGGAGAAACTAGGCCGTGTAATGAAAAAGTCCCTTTTCTCAACTTCAATTTCCACTGTTCATTATTACTAGTAAGAAAAGATAATTTTATTTGTACATTAATCTTATATATTGTGATTTTACTTATTCTTTCTTTTTATTTATTTATTGTAAAGTCTGGGATCTTATGCATCATAATCTCTCAGTAGAGACAGTGTGCATTTCCTGTTTCAATCTGTATACCTATGTGCGTAGGTTTTGAGCTGCTCTCTTCCTGAAAACACATTTTGGCATATGGCTTAGTGTCTCCAAGGTTTATTGTCAAGCTAGAAAGTGGCCCCTGACCTGCAGGAGTTCCAGTCGCTGCCAGAGTCGCTATGGCAGCAACTGCCAATCCCTAGATATTGGCATCACCTTGGTGTTCAATGAGAGATGTGCACTGGAGACCTTGGGTTCAATTAATGTGATGACTTCAACTCTGATCTGCATTGAGAGCCAGTCTGTTCTTGGAGGGAGCCTACACTCCTACAGTGAAATGGATTTAGGGCACTTGCTTCTCCAATTGTACACTGTCCTGTTTGTTTCTTGTGCTCTGCTATATGGGAAATCTTTGTACCTTCAAAGCTAGGCTGGAGTAAGATCATGGCGGTTCACGTGACCATTGACGGTCATGGGCTCCCATCCCCTATCTTTCCTATTTTGCTTGGTCAGGCCAAGCATTCCTCCCCCTAATTAGGGAGCTGTGGTGACATCAGCAGTGAGGAGCCCACTTGCTTCTGCCCTCTGCTTGTGGCCCCTCACACTGCACGCTGAGCAGGTGGCTGCCTTCTGCTGGGTGTGGATTTGTTTACCTCTGTGTCTCCCTGGAGGGCCGTGTGTAAACCGCGCTCAGGCAATCTTATGCTCCTCTCCAGAGCCTAACTCAGGGCCTGGCTGATGTCAGTGACTGAATGAGACCAAGTCACACACCTCACAGCCTGACACAGAGAAGGTGAGGACTTTAGCATCAGGTTTGAGTCCACGCTTTCAGATAAACTTGTGGCCCGTACGTGTCTGGGCCACGTTATTCAGTGTTGCTTATCTTTTTGAATGTAGTTCATTCCCTATGAAGTTAGGGACACGTCAAGCTGGTTAGAATGTTACAGGGTTTGTATACTTTACGTGTGTGTGCACACATTTACGTTTGAGTCCGTGGTCTCAGTTATGCTCTCCGTGCTGTGACAGGATACCTGGGAGAGCATTGCCAGGAGGTTCATTTTGAGTTTGAAGGGACGTAGTCGGTCAGGGTGAGCAAGGTATGGTGAGGTTGGCAGGTCACATTCGCAGTCAGGAAGGAAAGAGAGAGAAATGGAGGGAGGGAGGGACGGAGGGAGGGAGGGAGGGAGAGAGAGAGAGAGAGAGAGAGAGAGAGCTATGAGTGGTGATGCTCAGCTCGAGTTCTCCTTCATAGTCAGTCCTCCAGGGCTCCAGACTCGGTGTCCCTCCCCCCCACATTCAGGCCAAGTCCGTGGCCTGGGGTCCCCCACATTCAGGCCAAGTCTTCTCTCCTCACTTATACCTTTCTGGGAACACTTCCACAGACACAGAGGTGTGTTTCCCTGGGGACTGTAAATCCAGGCAAGTTGAGGCAAGCGAGGATAGACTAGTCTATCCCAAGTGATAAAACAGTTTTGTGTCTGGTCTGGGAGTGGGATGTACTTACCCTACCATTGTGTTCTTTGGTATTGCAAAACTGCTTACAACCAGCAACCAGAAAATAAAAAATAAAAAATCACTATGCAAAGAAACAGGAGGACTTAAAAGTATATATATATATATATATATATTTCCTAGGTTCAGTTCAGGGGAAAAAAAACCCCATCATTATCAGTTTTGGCCAGAGACTAACAGAATTGAGAAACCAAAGAGAGGAATTCTTTTTTTTTTTTTTTAAAAAGATTTGTTTATTATTATATATATGAGTGCTCTATCTGCATGTACACCTGCACTCCAGAAGAGGGCATCAGATCACACTGTAGATGGTTGTGAGCCACCATGTGGTTGCTGGGAATTGGACTCATGACCTCTGGAAGAGCAGACAGTGCTCTTAACCATTAAGCCATCTCTCCAGCCCCCAAAGAGAGGAATTCTAAGGCAGGATTTCTGGGGAGAAAATTAACATCATAAGTGGTTCACTCAGAGATGAGTAGTTAAAAGCCCTTTCCTGTTCCTAGAGGAACTGAGTTCAGTTCCCAGCACCCACATGGTGCCTCAGAACTCTCTGTAACGGTCAGTCCTAGTGCCCTCTTCTGGAATCTGTGGGAACTGCATGCACATGGCGTTTGTACACATACTCATGAAATAAAAGCAAACACATCTTTTTAAAAAGGTCCACAAAGTCACAGTTATATCAAATGCCATACAGGAAATGGACACCACTTACCAATTTGTGAATTTTTCTTCTTCTTTCTATAAATCAGATTGAAAAGGAGGAGCAGGTCGACCCCAAGAAAAAAGTGACAGAGAAGGGATTTCCTGTGAGTGGACGGTCTCTGCCTCTGGACTTCCTGCTTCGCAACCCACCGCCCTCAGACACGTTATCTGGCCTCAAGTATGACGCAGGGCCAGACACCTGCTGATGCAACAACCACATATGCCCTCAGTCCCCATGGTGTGGGAGCCTTAGGGCAGCCTGCCTGGAGGTGAGGAGGGGGATCTTTGTGTCATGTTCCAGCCACCTAGTCCCGGAAGGACCCCGTGGCCTCCAGAGCTCAGGGAATGGGTCTTCTGGCTTCATCGGCAGTCCTTCCCTCTCTGTCAGGCCCACAGGCCTCGGGGTCTTTGGCAAAGGGACTGCAGAGCTGCCCCCCACACGCGCCTCCTCCCCGCTTTCCCCCTTTCCCTGCATCCTGTTGCTGAACCTGGGCTTTGGTCAGTTTCTTTCTAATTCTCTGCCTGGCTCCTCTGTTCCCAGGCTGTTTCTGTTCACCTCCTTAATCACTAGTCAGAGCCAACGGCATTGCTGGTGAAGGTCCACATTAATTCCAGAGTATTACTAAGCTGTTATAGGATCTTTTGTTTTGTTCTTTTTTCAAGACAGGGGTTCTCTGTGTAGCCCTGGCTGTCCTGAACTCACTTCGTAGACCAGGCTGGCATCGAACTCACAGCAATCGGCCTGCCTCTGCCTCCTGAGTGCTGGCATTAAAGGTGTGCACCACCACACCCGGCTCATCCTAGGACCTTTAAACGCAGTGCTGTTCAGATGAAAGGAAGTGTGTTAAAGTCCTGTGGCAGCTGTAGCTGACTTTTGTCAGAAACAGAAAAGGCTTGAAGCATCACCCTCCTCCCCCACTGCAGGCCGGTTCAACACCAATCTCCAGCCTCATACAGGGTTTTGTGAGTTCGTGCCTCAA
>OU015755.1:3474007-3485748 GCA_907169655.1 Acomys percivali | reverse complement strand
CTGCACAGTTAGCACTGTGTCACTTGCATAGTTCTGTGTCACCTGCATAGTTAGCACTGTGTCACTTGCATAGTTTTGTGTCACCTGCACGGTTAGCACTGTGTCACCTGCACAGATCCATCAGCTGAGCTCTGACTGCTTTCAGATTATATAATTTAGGAAGGTTGTATGGCTTCTGCCCTGTCCTCCCATCCCCATCCCCTCCCTTGAGGCATCCTGGACCCGGGTACATGTCCCCAGGCACTTGTATAGGCCCAGAAGGAATGCTGGGAAATTTTCTGTCTCAAATCAAAATTCCTCAAATTCCCAGGGAGAGCAGAGACCTGGTCCCCCATGCTTTCTCTGGCTGGGCCTCTCCATGTAAGTTTGTGTTTGTGGTAAGGAGAGATTAAAAAAAAAAAAAAAAGCACGTGGGGGGGCGGGAGGGAGAGAGAAGGAACTTGGTCATCTGGAAAGGAGGAAAGTGTGTGTGTGTGTGTGTATGTGTGTGTGTGTACCCATGAGGACTAGATGAGTTCACATAATGTTGGGTGGGCCGGGAAACCCACTTCTAAATCTAGCATCAGATGGTAGAGGCAGAATATCCCCCAGAGCAAGCTAACTAGAAAGACTAGCCATATCAGTGAGCTCTGGAATCGATCGAGAACCCTGCCTCTGGAGGATGACTCCCAACATCAAACTCAGGGACCCCTGTGCACTGGCGCTCATCTGCTTGTAAACACGAACACACACACACACACACACACACACACACACACACACACCCCACACACATACACATGAAAATGAGAGTGCGCCAGGCTTGCGGTTCCTATAGGATGGACCCACCCTGCTCAGGATCTAGAAGCCCTTTCCCCACACAGCAAGACCGCAGCATCTCTGTTTTGTCCTCTCTCTTTTGTACATGTGACCAAATGTGGCCATCTATGCTTGGTGCTTGCTTCCGTGAGGGGGTTGCGTGCAAGCTCCTCAGAGCCCGGCATGCTCTGGCCCAGGTTCACACACAGGTGAGCTCCGCTCAGGTACTCTCTCAGAGATTCTTCCACGGCACCTGCCTCCATCACTCTGAGCTCTGCTTGTCTTCCGGAAGCATCCCGCACACGTATTTGCTGTCTAATTCTTGCCTAATGTAAATCCCGTGGCTGCCATCTCTGGTTTATGCTGTTGTCTTCAGTTGTCTGGCAGCAATGAGCACTCAATAAATACTTGCTGACTGAAAGTCTTGGTTTTTAAATAATTTTCAAAAGTATGGCTACTTTCGAGGAACCTTAGGTAGTTCACAAGGAATTGCTGGTGCCTGTGGCAGGTCCCCTCCGGGTGGAGCAAGTGGGAGGTGAGGGGCAGGAATTCATGAACGTGAACTTAGCACTCTCAGCCTGGCCTGGAAGGAAACAGAGGATGGGCAGGGCTTGGGGTGAGTGGGAGGAAGACGGCAGGTGTGTGATGAAGACGGGACAATTAGCTGATGGAGCTAAGAGCCTAGGAGGTGGGCGGGAGCCTGGGGACAACAGGGAGGGAAACATCCATGACCCAAGGGGCCTTTTGGTTGGAATGGGAAGGAGGAAGGAGAAGCTGTAGACGCAGTGAGTTTGTAAGTTCAGTGTTGAAGTGTGGGACACAAGGCAGCCGGTTCGCACTGGGGGTGACGTTAGGGACAGGAGGGAGGAAGGCAGAGGGGAAGATCACAAAGAAATCACTCCAAATCACCTCTGTGAAGCCTACCAACGACCCCTGCCCCGCCATTTTGGAATGAATTTTCATTTTCTTTTTAAAAATGGTTGCTTAGTCTGTGCGCGCACATGCCGTGGTGCACTTGTGGAGGTCAGAGGACAACTTGAGGGAGTCAGTCTCTTCCCATGCAGGTTCTAGGGACACAAAGGAGTCTGGGTATCCGGCAGCTCACTTCCTCCCCAGTTCTGACTGGCCAAACTCAAGTCTGTATGACAACGACAGTCACCTTCCCTGTACACCTGCCCTCTGTTTTATCCATGGCTTAAGCTTCCATGGGAACAGGGGTGACTGTCGTAGGAGAGTCTCACCAAGACTTTCTCATGCAGGGAACATGGTGGCCAGCTTGCTTAGCCCAGGGAGGTAGTTTTTAATGAGAAAATTAAAAATCGGGTTTGCGTATATGGTTTTCTTCATAAATATATAATTCATTTTGTCTTAAGATGTTAGCCACTTATTTAAAGTCCTTTAGGGGTGAACCAACTTTTATTTTCTACTCATGGTTTGCAGTAGCCCAGCTGTCATGGAGTCCAGAGTGTTAAACACTGCCGTACTATATATCAAAGCCAGGAATAGAAGCATCGGCCTTCAAGGTCATAGTCAAGTTTACGCATTACCATGTCAACAAGCCCAGATTGCCTAGTGAAATAATCATCTAAACTTATTGGTGCCTGTCAACTTGACACACGAGAGTCTCCATGAGGGGCTCTCGAGATCCGGTCGAGCCGGGGGCATGTCGGTGGGAGTATGCCTTGGTTTCCTTAGCTGGCAGGAAAGACCCAACCTGAAAGCAGCTGGCGTCATGCCTGCATTTGGTGCTCCGGGAGCTATCGGAGTGGAGAAAGCTGCTGAGCACCAAGCACATGCTCACACTCATTGCATGGCTTACACATGTTTCTCTCTGTCCCTGACTGGGCACGCGTGACCAGCCATCTCCAGCTCCTGCAGTGGTGGAGTGTAACCTGGAATTGTGAGCTAAAATGACCCTTCCCTCCCCTTAGCGATTTTATTTATTTATTTTTATTTATTTTATTATTTTTTTAAAGATTTATTATTTATTATTATGTATACAGTGCTCTGCCTGCATGTATATCTGCAGGCCAGAGGAGCGTGTCAGATCACATCACAGATGGTTGTGAGCCACCATGTGGTTGCTGGGAATTGAACTCATGACCTCTGGAAGAACAGTCAGTGCTCTTAACCGCTGAGCCATCTCTCCAGCCCCTATTTTATTTTTTAAAGATTTATTTATTTATTATTTATATGGTGTTCTGCTTGCATGCCAGAAGAGGGCACCAGATCTCATTATAGGTGGTTATGAGCCACCATGTGGTTACTGGGACTTGAACTCAGGACCTCTGGAAGAGCAGACAATGCTCTTAACCGCTGAGCCATCTCTCCAGCCCACTATTTTTATTTTTAAATCAGAATACATTGTCACATCAACAGGACTGGGGCTCAGGAGGACTGAGGGACGAGTCTTCTAACCCATCATTGTCTCGACTGGTAGAGGCAAGATGCTGACAACTGCCTTGCCCATCTCACAGTGCCGTTGTGAGGACCAAGAAAGACTTTAGAATCTGAAGGTTCAGCCTGTCCAGATGGTAATGACGTTTGGAGGACCATCTGGAGGCAGCTGCTGTGCTCTGTCAAGGGGAACTGGGTAGAAGATGCAGGCCTTTCCCCAAACCTGACACTAACCGGTTATGTCATGACAGTCGCTCAGCTTGTGGCCGTTGAGTCACTCAGCTGTTCAGTGAGCAGCCCAGATTACCGGACCTTCCAGAGACTCGCCAGCCCAGCGGCTCTGTGGTTTAGTGGACGGCGTTGTCTCTCACCCCAATCAACAGAGCTCAGAGCCACGGAGTCTGCGTGGCTTCTGTGCATGGGGTGGGAGTGTACCCAGAGAAGCTGAGCCCCTCCATTTTTTTGGGTGGGAACGTTGCTGGTGGGTGGGTCTGCCAAGCTCACCCCCGAGGAGCGATGCTTTGGTCTCACAGTGGTTGAGCTACTCAGCCAGGGTGCCCTCTAGCATGCCTACAGCTTCAGTCAGGAAACTAAAACCATGTGTCTAGCTGGAACGTGTGTGTGTGTGTGTGTGTGTGTGTGTGTGTGTGTGTGTGTGTGTGTGTTGTCAGAGGACAACTTTTGGGGGTCAATTCTCCCCATATCAAACTCAGCTTGGCAGACTTGGTAACAAGCACCTTCACCCTCTGAGCCATCTTGCCAGCTCTATCTATAACCCCCCCCTTCGATATTTATATATTTATTGTCTGTATGGTGTTTTTGCCTGCATGTACTCTTGATCGCCAGAAGAGGGCGCCAGATCTCATTATAGATGGTTGTGAGCCACCATGTGGTTGCTGGGAATTGAAGTCAGGACCTTTGGCAGAGCGGCCAGTGTTCTTAATCTCTGAGCCATCTCTCCAGCGCCCTATCTATAACCTCTTAAGTTATACTATTTTTTCTCATATTTTCTCAGAGTCCTATTTGGAACTTCTTTTGTTTCTATCTCAGAAAAGGCTTCTTCTCAGGAAGCTGGATGCAACTGTCAGAAACAAACAAGCTGCAGCTCCCAGGTGTGGAGGGGGCAGGGTTGAGCCGGTTTCAGAGACATGGCCTCGCGCTGGTCTTGGCCGTCTTACCGACCTCCATATCCTTGTATGGCCAAGGGCTATGGGGTTCAGGTGTTGGTCTCCATTCAGAGAGATGTGCATCCTTCCCATGAGAGACAGGTACCCATGAAGAATGTGGGAGTCCAATGGGAAACACAGATGTGCAGCTGTGAGGAGAAGAGCTGGGGACTGAACACCCCCTTCAGAATTCTGGTTTTGACACTTTTTCTTTCCCTTCAGCACTTTGACGGTCCCGTTTCATCACCTCCCTCTATAACTGCCAATGAGAAATCTGCTGTCAGTCTTCTTGACCTCCGTGGTAAGACTCTACTTCACCTTTGGTTACTTAAAAAAAGATTTTTCCTCCTTGCCAGTGGTAGTCTGAACTTTCACTGTGATGTCACTAAGCACAGATTTGTGTGTTTACTCTGCCCAGGACTCAGCTTCTTCAGTCTGAAGATTTGTGTGTCACCAGGGATGTATAAACCAAGCTCATTCTGCACAAATATGAAAAAGGAAGGGCAGTGACGTGAGGAAAAGAATCCCAGAAGTTACTGGTGGGGATTTATACATTCCCGTAACACCTCTGGGCTGTACTCCGGGGACACTAGTGAGGCAGAGAATCCTAAAACCTCTAACCAAGCGGCTGTAATTTTAGGCATCCATCTTGTGGAAAACTTACACACTTTTTAGAGAAAAGAGAAATGTACAAATTTGCTTAAAAGACCATGGTTTATAGTTAAGAGAGGAAGAATGAAATTAACCAAAATGTCTATCCATGGGGGGAACAAGAGAATCCATTTTGGGATAGTCACAAATAAAGTCCTAACAGGAGCTAAAAGCCAATCTATCAGACAGGCCCGCATCAATGGGGCAAATCTAGAAGGCAAAGCGAGGGCTATAAAAATCAGGTATTGTACAGTAAATCCAGCATGACATCCTACGCATAAATATTGACAGCCCACCGCCCTACATTGGTTATTGTTCAATAAGGAAAAGCCATAAGATCTCATACCTTTTCTATAACGCAATAGAATTTTAAAATGACAGCAAAATAAAAAAATTATTAGCAACGTTTCCTATCAGAAATAAAAGCATGAGGAATAATTCTCGGCTGAAGACGTAACCCAGACTAAAAGCTACGTAGAAATGATTTAACAATACTAGTGGAACATATATTTGTTTGGAGAAAGTAAATGGGAAATTTGTGATCAGCCTGGGATGCTTCTGATGTTATATAAATCTCAAAGACCAAAAACATTTGTTTTGAATCAGTTTGGGGTCTGGGCTAGAGTCCAGCTTGTGATGGCTCCTGACAGGGAGAAAAGGGGACAGGCTGGGATACAGTTCTCAGATTTCCCTTTTAAGGACCAGGTAGGTAGGAAAGGACCACAGGATGTTGGGGAATGTGGAGGGATGTAAAATGGACAGTCTTAGGGTGGAGGGGAAACTCCGGGTAGGGGCGAGAAGAGCATCAGAAATGGCCGTGTACGAGGAGCCGGGGTGGCCAACCACAGGCAGATGCCCGAAGACCCCCAAAAATCACCACTGCGTCCTCCCAGCGAGACCCGGCAGAGTTCAGATTCAAGTGCACGGATGGGGGCCATGTCAAGCGGGAAACTGTCCAAGGCGTGGAGCTGGGATGGCAGGGAAGACACCGAGGATGAAGGAAGAGATGTCTCAGGATGCTGTGAGGCAGGCCACATACTGTCCCAAAGCTGCTGAAGGGTACGGGGTGTCCTCACCCAAGGACAGGGTGGCCCCATGGAAGCACCAACACAAAGGCAGGGAATTTAACCGCACAAAAACTTCACACAGAAACTCAGGTGCTAAACAAACAACTGAGGTGACAAACTCTGAGGAACAGGTTCCAGTGGTGAGCTGCCTGAGGATGAATCCCTTCCTGAGAGTGACTGGCCTGGGAGGATTGGGCTGGGGAGGAGCCCACAGGTGAGACAAACTCCCAGTCTCGCTTCACCCAACCCATTAAGGAAGCTTCACTGTCTGTCTTTCGTGCTGTTTTGATTTTTGGCAAAGCAAAACTCTGTCCCCAGCGCTTGCTTGTCTCCGTCCTCCATGCTGCCCCCAAGACACAGAGCGCACATTAACCCACGCGCAGCACCGGAAGCTACCCCGTTAATGTGAATACCCAGAAAGTACTACATTTTATTTGTTTGCTGTAGAAATAAAACCCGGGGTTGGATCAAACCTATCCGGAGGTTGCTTGAAGCCGGTGGTCACTGAGCTGAACTGTGTTGTAACTGTTACGTAGTAGTTTCCTATTTGACATTGGTTCCGAGGGACATTCCCCAGGGAATACTGGGGGAGTTACATGAAACTCCAAGAGCTGTTCTTTATACATTTCTTGAGTAGGAATTCATAGCCACAACGTCTGCCGTTATTCTGGGTGTTAATTTATCTTATGTTTTGGGAGAAACGGAGGCATGTGCCTGTGTTGTTGGGAGGTCTCCACGTAGAAAGGCCTGGGTCATAGCGTCTGTTACTTCCTATAATGTAAGTATTGCCGTGGCACTGAATGACTGGGAAGAGACTGTAGAACTGGCTGTCACATGTAGTTCATGGCTCTCTAGTGTCCCACACTTTACTCTGTTCATTTGACTATGAGCTGGCACAGGCTGGCACAAAGCAGCTAGGTACTTACCGGTGAGCCTCTATGAAGGCAGAGTTTAATAGACAAAGTCGTGGGCTGGTGAGATTTCTTAGTGGTTACAGCACTGGCTGCTTTTCAGAGGACCTGGGTTCAATCCCCAGCACCTCCATGGTGGCTCACGACCATCCACAGTTCCAGGTCCTGGGCATTTGATGTGCCCCTGCTGGCTTCCATGGGCTCTGAACAGTCATGGTGCACATATATATACATGTAGACAAAACACTCGTACACGCAAGCAGATCACTGTGTACGTGATAATAAATAAATAATAAATCCTTAAAAAAATAAAGTAAGAAAAAAATTAAAAATGTATATTTAATACATAATGTCACTAGCAAAGAAAAGCTACATAGGGTATATAAGATAAGTTCAGTTTATGTTTCTTCAGTGGAGAAATCTGACACAGGATTAAAAAATTATTATCATTGACATGATCTTACTAGGTAGTCCTGCCTGACCCAGAATTCCCTGTGTAGACCAGGATGGCACCCAACTCACAGATATCTGCATGCCTTAACATAGAGTTTTTATCAATTTGAGAAACAGTATTTGTCTCTATTTTACATTTTACCACTGTTACTTTGTTTTATTCTTTACTTTTTTTTGGTCTTTTTTGTTTTTTGTTTTTTGTTTTTTTTTGAGACAGGGTTTCTCTGTGTAGCCCTAGCTGTCCTGGACTCACTTTGTAGACCAGGCTGGCCTCGAACTCACAGTGATCCGCCTGCCTCTGCCTCCCGAGTGCTGGGATTAAAGGCGTGCGCCACCCCCGCCTGGCATCTTTTTCAGTCTTTTAAGTTAGCACACGAAGCAATGCGTGATGTTTTCGCGTGTATATGAAATGCAACAGATATCCTTACACTTTGTTGTCGTTCACCCTTACCATCCTGTCCCTTCCCCCTCCCCCTTGTGCAGGTTTCTGTCTCTGTGCCAACAATCCCTCCTGCTTTCACACAACAGTCATACACAGTTCATCACCCTCTGCTGTCCGGCCTTTGTCATCATCATCAAAGCCCAAGGCTCTAAGCTCTCAGCTTTCAAGTTACTGAATACATCTGTCTACTGTATGCGTGTGTGAGCGTTTGTGTATGGGTGTGATCGTGAGACTGTGTGCATGTGTTTGTGTGCATGTGCATGTGTGTGTGCGCGCATACACACACACAACAGCCAAGAGGACAACTTGCAGAAGATTATTCTCTTCTTCTTCCCTGTGTGTCCTCGGGAATCAAACTTAGGTGATGTGGTAGCAAGCGTGTCACCTGCTGAACCCTCTCTCCAGCCCTGAGCTCTTGGCTTTTGGGGAGGCTCTTTAAGAAACTGGGGCTTTTCCCCTTTCAGACATTGGTGTTAAAGAGACAGAGACCTGAGGACTGCAGAGCCTGGATGTTGTGGAGCCAGTTTCAGGATGGCTGAGAGAAGTGTCCTGAGCTGTGGGCGGCACTGGGATGCAGACCTGTGGTTTGGTAGCGTGTTGACAGCCTTTTGTGGCCCTTCACAATTGAGAAAATGAGGGCTGGGGAAGTTGCTCAGAAGTTGAAAAAGATTAATAAACTCTTTTACTGAGGTTAAGGCAAAGGGACTAAACAGATGAAGTAGGAATGCCCAACAGAATCCATGAGCCCTTTTCCCCCCATTCTTTTGAGCCAGGCTCTTGATAAACAGTTGAGGCTGGCCTTGAACTCATGATCTCCCTGTCTCATCCTCCTAAGTTCTGGGATCACAGGCCCACACTTCCGACTCAGCTCCCTGGATGTGTTTTTTAGAGTTTTTTTGTTTTTTTTTTTTTTCTGCTCTGTTCTATAGTAGTTTGCACTACTATGTAGTTTTGGACAATTCTACTTGGAATATGGACCAAAGATGTTTGTGTCTCTGGATCTAAAGTGATGCCCTAATAGCAGGGGCCAGGGACCCATGGGGGACAGTTGGTTTTGTATCTCAAGGCAGGGAAAGGAGGCAGAATCTACCCACAATCCTTCACGCTGGAAGAAGGCAAGGTTGGCTTGAGTGCCTGAGAATGGAAAGATGATTTTGTTTTGTTTTGTTTGTTTGTTTGTTTGTTCGAGACAGGGTTTCTCTGTGTAGCCTTGGCTGTTCTAGACTCACTTTGTAGAGCAGGCTGGCCTCGAACTCACAGCGATCCGCCTGCCTCTGCCTCCCGAGTGCTGGGATTAAAGGCGTGCACCACCACACCCGGCGGGAAAGAAGATTTTTGTTTTTGTTTTTGTTTTTGTTTTTGTTTTTGTTTTTTTCGAGACAGGGTTTCTCTGTGTATCCTTGGCTGTCCTGGACTCACTTTGTAGACCAGGCTGGCCTCGAACTCACAGCGATCCTCCTGCCTCTGCCTCCCGAGTGCTGGGATTACAGGCGTGTGCCACCCGCCCAGTTTAAGATTCTTTTTAACAGTCAACTGTTTACAAATGCAGAATCTTCTTATTCTGATAAAGCCACAAACCTTAGCCAGCACGGTCAGAAGCTGGCATTGTGAGACCTTCTTCACTTGATTACAGAGGCAGCTGAGACGTGCCTCACTTGGGGAAGAGGAACACGAGTGGATTAGAGGGAACTGGGGTTCTCAGGCCGTCCTGGAGTTTCTCTTCTCCTTCCAACCGCCAAAGACTGCCTTTCCTGAGGGCCCCTCCCCCCAGGAGCCAGGGCGAGTTTTCTCAATGGTTTTAGGATTTCCTTGTGTAGCCTGGGATAGGTCCAGCACACGGTTCCAGCACAGAGGGACTGGATGCTCACTCCCCGGAAGCACAGCCTGCCATGGTTCATGTGACTGCAGCCCCGAGGAGGGTGGGAGGGATGGTAGGTAAAGATGGCAGCCACAGGGAGCCGCTGGGGTGGAGGATGAGGGTGTCTCCCCTGGCACCGCATGAACAGTGAAGTATCTTAAAGGAGCCCCAGGGCTGCTCTAAGGGCAGCTGGATGGAGAAAGCTCACTCACTTGTGGGCTCTTAAAGGGACCTTACACAGGGAACCAATTTCTCTCTTCCCCCATAGGGCATCATTTGGTGTTTAAAACCAAGAATGCGTCCACAGAATTAGTGGGATATTTCCACACTCAGCCCAGTTGCAAACCCACCACCAGCACAGACCACACTGACATCGTGTCCCCCTCTCCACTGACTTGTGTCCAAGGTTTGCTGTGGTAGCCCCTACTGTTATTTCGCAAGATAACATGTTTTCTTATTTAATCATGCCAGGCATGGCGGCGCACGCCTTTAATCCCAGCACTTGGGAGGCAGAGGCAGGCGGATCACTGTGAGTTCAAGGCCAGCCCTGGTCTACAAAGTGAGTCCAGGACAGCCAAGACTACACAGAGAAACCCTGTCTCGAAAAACAAAACAAAACAAAACAAAACAAACAAAAAAACCAAACCAAACCAAAACAAAAAAAAAATTTTTTTTAACAGGGAGACAGAGGCAGGCGGAGCTCTGTTAATTCGAGGCCAGCCTGGGGTACAAAGTGAGTCCAGGACAGCCAAGGCTACATGAAGAAACCCTGTCTGGGAAAATAAACAAATAAATTTGCGAAGGTTTATTTTTATGCGTATGTGTTTGCATGCATGTATGTTTGTGTACTACGTGTATGCAGTGCCTATGGAGGCCAGAAGAGGGCGTTAGATGCCCTGCAGCTGGAGATACAGATGGTTGTGAGCCACCATGTGGGTGCTGGGAATCAAACCCATGTCACTGGAAGGCCAGCCGGTGCTCCTAACCACTGAGCCATCACTCCAGCCCCATTTCATGATGTCATCCACGGAAGGCGTCAAGAGAGAAAGAAGGCCGATGATGGAGTTAGCGATAGTAGCGATGGACTATAAACGAAGCACAGGTAGGGAGGACACCAGGCTGCCCTGCCTCCGGGTAACATCTGCCAACAACTTACACCCTGGATGTCGCTCACTGTTGTATGCATATTCCTTCGGGAGGAAGTTGACGCCTTCTCGTCCAGCGTGCAGATGTTTACATCCGGGGCTACTGGCACGCATGCGTGCTGAAAGTGGAGCGTGCGAGGCTTTTCCCGGAGACTCTTTGACTTACCTTTAAATGTTATTCATCACCAATGATTGTATTCCATGCCGTCTTCAGACTTGAATAGAGATTTTTTTTTTTTTTTTTTTTCGGCCTGGACGTTCATGAATAAAACTGATGAAATTACTGGCAATCACTTCGGTGGAAAAATACTTGGTGTCTGAAGAAACAAATGAAAACTCAGTTGATACTGAATAATCTTCAAGATGCATAATAAGTGAGGAATGCAAGGCCCAGAGAAGCCGAGGGCTTATGGAACTCTTGCTTGAAGGACGGAACAATGCCAGCCATCTTCTCTCGACGGGAAGTGATGCGGGTGGAGGATGGGTATTATTTTTAATACCTTGCAGAGACAAAGCCATCTCTTTTATGAGAACCTTGTAATTGAGTTTTAGCTCAAGGCTTCTGGGAAAGAACACGTCTAGAGTTATAAGATAAAAGTGCTTTTCTGAGACAAAAATCTTCTCTTTCTCAGTCTGTATGTCATAAGAAATAAACGTATGAGGGAAATCTATTAAACACCATTTTAGGGAAACAAAAGGCAGAGAGCAACCCAGATTTCCGAACAAAGTAAAACAAAAATTGCCAAACAATTGAAATAAGCATAGAAGCAGCTGGGGAGGGGTCGGGCAGGAGCAAGCAGAGGACTGCAGAGATGGTCCTCCCTAGGAGACCCAGCGCCAGGCAGAGGACTGC
>OU015755.1:3452709-3473997 GCA_907169655.1 Acomys percivali | reverse complement strand
GCTGCCCCTGCTGCCCCTGCTGGGACTTCCTCCGGGACATCATCACTTACAGCCTAGGAGAATCGAGTCTCTCTCCCTCCACTTCATTTATTCTGTCCCATCTTTTGAAAAGTTTTCTATACAATATATTTTCGATGATTGCCCCTCCCCAGATCCTGGCCGATCCTCCCCACCTCCCTACCCACCCAACTTTGTTTTTCTCTCTTTCTTAAAAACAACTCGCAAAATGAAAACAAACAAACAAGCAAGCAAACAAGCAAAAGACCAACAAAACAAAAACAAAAAGTCCACAAAACACCACTGAGTTCTACTGCGGGAACGGCCTGAGGTATAACGTAAAGTACTGGAAACTGTTTTTTTTTTTTTTTTTTTTTCTTTTTCCAAGACAGGGTTTCTCTGTGTAACACTGGCTGCCCTGGATTCACTTCGTAGATCAGGCTGGCCTCAAGCTCACAGCGATCTGCCTGCCTCTGCCTCCTGAGTGCTGTACTGGAGACTTCTACATAGTTTACTGCTTATGGTTTTGCTGGGAAAATTTCCGGTCACTATCTAGACTAACCCGACAATTCTAGCACCGCGATCCGCCAAGCGGCTGGTTACTTTCTGGTCCACGTCAGCGCCATTCCACGTCCTCCGTGGTGCTCCCGGCTTCTCCGGCTCTACTCTCTCTGCTTGGGAGTTCTGCCCTTGTACTTCCTGCCCCAGCTGTTGGCCGTCAGATCTTTCCAAACACAAGAGAACTGATGCGCACATGAATTCACAGGTCTGTGGCAGCATGCCTAAGACCTGCCCAGGTTCAAGCCAGATGGGTCCCAGCACTAAGAGGGGGGAGCAGACCCCCCTAACCAAAAAGCTATCTGTAAGCTGATATCCACTGGCAAAGGGAAAATCTAAATGTAAGAGAAAATATATAATATTTATCCTTTTGGGTTTAGATTGCCTCACCTAGGATGCTTTCCCACCCCCACCCCCAGCTCCACCGTAATTTTATTTTCTTAACAGCTGAATAGTATTCAATTGTGTAAATGTGCCACATTTTCATTATATATCCATCAGTTAACGTGCAGCTAGGCCGTTTCCAATTTCTGGCCATTGTGAGTAGAGCAGCGAGTGTCTCCGCAGTAGCATGCAGAATCCTTTGGGTGTATGCCCAAGAGTGGTCTAGCTTAGTCTTGAAGGAGACCTATTCGCAGCTTCCCGAGAAGCTACCACCCTGAGTTCCACAGTGGCTGTACAAATTACACTTCCACCAGCAATGACTGAGTGTTCCCCTTACCTTACACGCTTGCCTGCACGAGCTGTCATTTGTTTCATTCATCTTGGTCATTCTGATTTGTCCTGATGATGGCATCCTTTGCCGTAGGGAAGCTTTTCAGCTTCCTGAAGTCTCATTTATTAATTGTTGATCTTAGGACCTGTGTTATCAGTGTTCTGTTTAGAAAGTCTTTTCCTGTGCCAACGAGCTCACGCCTATTCCCAACTTTCTCTTTAGTCGGTGCAGGATGTCTGGTTTTACACTGAGGTCCTTGAGTCATCTGGAGTTGAGTTTTATGCAGGGTGGTAGGTGTGGATGGATCTATTTGCATCCTTCTACATGCAGTTATCTGGTTTGGCCAGCACTATTTATTGAAGATGCTGTGCATATTTCTCCAGTGCATATTTTTGCATTTTCTTTGAAAAAACAAACTAGGTGCCTATAGGTATGTAGAATTAAGTCTGGGTCTTCAACTTGACACCATTAGTCAATGTTTTTATGCCAATACTATGCTGTTATTACTATAGCTTAGTAGTACAACTTGAAATTGGGAATAATTCCTGAAGCCTGTTCCTTTAGGCATAACTATAGCTATTTTGTTTCAGGCCCACCAGCCACATAATCTCAGCTTTCGCTGACATAAAAGAATCTCTGGGCAATGTCAGGTTGACCATAAATTTTGTTTATGGTCAATAAAGAACTCTGTGGCCTTGCTATTTCTAGACATTTCTCAACCAACCATAAACACAGCTAGCCCCAGCTGCCAGGCACACTTAAAAGGCCGCCCTAAGAACGAATCGATGTCACAGTTTGGCTCCCGAGTCTACTATGTGTCCCTAATCATGATTAGTCTTCAGGCGTGTGTTCAATAAACCATCCATATCTAACTAAGATTGGTGTCGGAGTGGTTTGTGCGGCTTCCTCTGGATCCCTAAAATTTGGTTTGTTTATTCAGGATTGTTGTTTAGCTATTCTGGGTTTTTTGTGTTTGTGTGTGTGCCCAATTGAGGCTTAAAATTGTCTTTTCTAATTCTGTGAAGATATTATGTTGGAATTTTGATGGGGATTGCACTGAATCTGTAGGTTTCTTTTTGTAGATGGCTATTTTCACCATCTTAATCCTAACAATCCATGAGCACGGGAGATCTTTCCATATTCTGACGTCTTCTTCAGTTTCTTTCTTTGATGTTTTAAGATTATTACTATACAAGTCTTTCACTTGTCTGTTTATTCCCAAAACTTCTTGGAGGCTATTGGGAAAGGTACTGTTTCCCTGATTTCTTTCTCACTGTCCCCCACACCGATACCAAGGGTGTGCTAGCAGGACCCAGTGTCTCCCAGTTACCACTCTTCTTTTCAAGCTCCTTGAAGTCAAGTTTACTTGTCCAGCTTCTCAGGAGATCTCATAACCAATCCATGTATGCATAGAGACTTTCGTTCTCAAGAACTGGCTTGTGAGCCCAAAGGCCAAGATGTTCTAAGATCTGCACTGGCAACCTGAGGACCCGGGACATGCGAGCTGATGGAGGGATTCCCTTCTGAGGAAACCCAAGAGCCTGAGGCTGGGGACACCCTGTTGGCATCAGCTCCTATCCTAAGGCTGGCGAGCGTGTGAGCCTAAGCAAGCTTTGAGTCCAATGGCAGCCAGTGCCACAGTTCCTCCCACAGCAGGGCAGTTGCCCCCCTCACCCCCCCATCCCACTCCCCGCCATGCGGGCCTTAAACTGACTGGATGAGGCACAAGCTCTCTGCCATCTGCCACAACCAATCCTCCACCGCCGCAAACAAGTTCTGTTTTCACTTAAACTGAAAAGATGTTTTTCAGAAGTGTGACTCCTGACTTTCTAGAACTCATAGAATAAGGGGATAAAAATTGCCTAGTTACACAAACAATGACTCATTAGTCATACAAGTACGACTTTCTCTTTTCCTCCTAATTTCTTTTTAGTTCTTTGAGAATTTTGCATAACGTACTTTCATTATATCCCTCCGACCCAAGCATCCCCCAGCTCCTCCCAGATCCATCCCCTCTTTCCTACCCACCCAATTTTGTCACCCCTTTTTAGTCCATCAAGTAAGTTAGTACTACCCACACACTCTTGTGTGTGTGCGCGTGTGCGTGTATGTGTGTGTGCATGTGCGTGCGCGCGTGTGTGTGTGTGTGTGTGTGTGTGTGTTGGATAGAAGGGGATCCTGAGACACAGGCCAGGAACCACACAGCTCTGAGAGGAGGCCTCCTCAGCAGAGGCGTTGAAGCTCCCAGGGAGGGTATCCCAGCTGAGGTGAGGCGCTCAGGAGCCTCAGCACCACCCCACTTCCCTTCCTCGCTTCTTCTTCTCTTCGTGGCTTCTTCCGATGCCAGAGGCACAGCAGGCAGCAAATCTCATAAAAGAGATGTACTGGAGGGTCCAGGGAGTGAAGGGATGAACCCAGGGGAGGGATGAAGTGGTTGCCTCTGCTCCTGGGAGAAGACAGCAGGGAACTGAGCAGACATAGCCTTTCGGTACAATTTCTTAGGGAGCAGAGCTTTCCATGGCAGAGATTTACAGAGTAAGGATTGGTGGGGTTTCAAGTCCTGAGCTTGGGGGGAGGGGGGCTCAGGGACTGGCGGGTTTTCCTGTTCAGGGATTGGCAGGATTTTTCTTATAGGACAGTGTCTGCGCATTCTCCCACCTCTGGGCTGGGAAGGATAGTTGCAGCTCTTAAATGACCATTAGGGAAGCCTGGGGACGGGCCTGGCTGCTGGAGCTCCTTAGGCAGGGGCTTGCCTTGCCTTGCCTTTAGAGAGGACACTTTCTTGCCTTGAGAGTTTGCAAAGTTTACAAAGTTTACAAAATTTACAAAGGGAGTCCATAGTGGGTAAAGTTTTCCCTGACGCTTGAGTCATCGGGAACAGCGTTGTTGGCGCAACACCTGAATAAATAGCCACTAGGGGGCAGCACTGGTTGCCGCTTCTCGTTAAGGTGAGCCTTCTCCCCACACTACTCATCAAAGATGTTAACTTTGGAAAGCCAAAGTTTCCTTGCTTTGACACAGTCACAGACTGCCCAAATCCTAGAACTACTGTGTAATTTATATCTTCTCATAGTACACTTTGTGAAGCTGATGTGAGACCAAATTTAGTCCCGGATGCAACTTATAAATGCTGGGAAAAGCAAACTTCCCCGGGCGGGATAGCTGGGGGCCCTTGAGTCACCTGTTTCCTCTCTCTCCAGCCAGTGTCCTCGCTGAACAACGACAGTGGCAGAGATGATCACGTTGGAGTCTTCAGACATTTTCTAGGAAATTGGAAAACTCTAGATTTTTGTAAAAAATTCCACCCCTACCCCCCTTTTTTAAAAAAGTCTCCTTTCCCCAAAAGGCAACCATCTTGAAAATATTCCCTAGGAGTCCTGGAGAGTTGTTTGAACCCTGTTCTCAGTTATGTGGCTGACGGTGGTCACAGGAGCGTCTGCTGGGAGGTGTCAGGGTTGTTTTGGTTTTGTGTTGACAATTTCCATGCTCCTGAGCCATTCGTGTCTTGACATGGCAGCTCTGAACTTTCAGTGTTGCTGCCACGCTTTTGGCCGAGGCAGATGTGTCAGTGACGACAGTTGACTTCTGTAGTACTCATGTTAGACAGGGAGATTTTTCTCTTCCTCCGGAATAACAGGCAACTGAAAGCTTTGTCACGGAGTCAGCTTTTGAGTCAGAATTTGTCTTGATTCTGATTTGATGAAATGAAAACGGCTGCAGAAGAGAGAAAACACTGCTTTCCTTTCTTGGGCTAAGGAGGGCAGTGCAACTGCAGATCATAACTAGCTGCCAATGAGCGCTCCCTGTCGGTGTGGGTGTGGCCCGAGGCGGAGCCTAGAGGAGCAAGGGGTCGGGGCGCGGAGCTGAACTCAAAGACTGAGGTGGTGGCAGCAGACAGAAACACAGCCAGGCAAAGCCAAGGCTCGGCCAGATCCCACTTTTGTGGTCTCAGCTCTAAACAAAGGCATGAGCTGAAGTGATGATGGGAGCGGTCACATTATTTGGACCTTGAAGTCTCATTAATTGGTGTGTGATAACGGTAATCATGGGTAAATGGGAAAACATCTGTGATATCAATGACTCAGTGTGTTTTAAAACAATGGATGCGGGCAGCAAGCACATAGGACAAACAAAACCCCAGAGAATCCACCGCCTCCTCATTAACCCAGCGTCGATGCCTCAGGGCTTGCTGCGCAAGTGTGAGAACCTCACATTGGATCCCTGGAACCCACGGGAAGCCCCTGCCCGACATAAGACAGTTCGGTGATTCCTCTGCTGCTGTGGCTAGCCGGGAGGCAGATGTGGGGAACCCCCAGAAACGCAGAGGCCAGCCAGCGCTGCTGTGCGTGGTGGCAAATAACACCAGACTTGGGCTCAAAAAAGATGGATGGTGAGGACTGTTACCTCAGGCTGTCCTGCGATCCTCACGCGTGCATTGGGGCACAAGTGTACTCGCACTCATACACGAATACACACATACAGAGAAAATCAGACAGGATCCCCCTGCTTCAGCTCAGGGAAGCGGCGGCGTCCTTGTCACATTGGCCGCGCTCCATGTACTGCAGGCTCATTCCTGCCTGGGATTGTCCCATGCACTGGGACCACGCATGATTATCAAGGCGCAGGGGCACCCCGTGTTTCCAAGTCTCTTTGTAGCCTGCCCAGAGTCCACTTGGCACGCCTCAGAGGCCTCGGTGGTCTCAGCGTTCTTCCAGCTTCTGCGGGAGCCCTGGAACCTTCTAGGCAGAGAGACAAAGGAACTCATGAGGTCAGCCGAACTGGCCTGCAGAGTGGCCAGTCCACTCAGAGCGCGCGGATGCGTTGTGAATGCCAACTCGACACCCTGGCGCTTCTTGCCAAAGCCCGCGACTCTGTGAACTGCAGCTGAAGGTGTTTTGCTGCTCATACAGCTTTGAGCTCTTTAAAAAAAAAAAAAAAAAAAAAAAAAAAGATTTATTTATTATGTAAACAATGTTCTGCCTGCAAGTATGCCTGATGGCCAGAAGAGGGCACCAGATCTCATTATAGATGGTCGTGAGCCACCATGTGGTTGCTGGGAATCAAATTCAGGACCTCTGGAAGAGCAGCCAGTGCTCTGAGCCTCTGAGCCATTTCTCCAGCCCCAGCTTTGAGCTCTTTTTGTGAGCTTGGCTCTGACTCCAGGAGGTCTTGATGTGCATGAATATATGAAGAAGGAACATGCCAGGTGGAGTTACGCAAACCTTGCAGAAAGAGCCAAAGGGAGAGAATGCTCGCGGAAGCTACAGTTTACTGGTACTTCCCCTGGGAGTGGCACACAACTTTAATCCCAGCACTCGGGAGGCAGAGACAAGTGAATCTCTGAGTTCAAGGCCAGCCTGGTCTACAAAGTGAGTCCAGGACAACCAAGGCTACACAGAGAAACCCTGTCTTGAAACACACACACCAGAAAAAAAAAAAAAAAGAAAAAAAGAAAGCCATGTATGCATGCATATATGTATGTATGCACTTGGAGGCAACAGTTTAGGTGTGGAGGTGTGGGGTCAAAGGATAACTTGTGGAAGTTCATTCTTTCATTGTTTTGCATCTGAAATAGTGGGTCTCCTTGGGCTCCTAGAGTTTTGGTCGGATGGTTGCAGAGCCCTTTAATCAGATAAATCAAAGATTTTTATATGTCCCTTTCTCTCTATTTAGACTGGGCTTGGAGAAGAAAGCAAGACCCACGTATGGTTTCTGTCTTCACTTTTCGCAGAAGCAAACCCGTGCTGGGTACACTCTGCAGCATGGCCACCTCAGACCAAGTCTAACTCCTCAAAAGCTGGTGCTCAGCCAGGTGCCAGTCGGCAAGCCCACACCTGGCCCTTCAGCATGGAGGAAGTCAGCCGACGGCGATTAGCTCAGAAGCATGCAAGCACAGCCCACTTAGGCTGTTTCAGCTCAGAAGCATGCAAGCACAGCCCACTCAGGCTGTTTTTAGGTTGGTTTCACCTGCTGGGTTTCCGAGTATTTGCGTTGGCCAGGCGCAGCTCTTGCGAGCGACTCGGCTCAGAGCTCTCTCCAGGGACAAGAATTCCCCACTTCAGCCTGGCGTGGTGGCCCAGGCTTGTGATCCTTGCGCTCGGGAAGCGAAGGCAGGAGGACCAGAAATTCAAGGATGCCCTTGACTACACAGTGAGTTCAAAGCAAGCCTGGGCTATGTGAACTGTGTCTCAAAACAGACAGGCAAACAGAAAAGGGCTGAGAGAGTACAGCACAGTGGGTAGAGCGCTTGTCCTAGGAAATATGAGGCCCTAGGTTCAATTCCCCAGCACCACAAAAATATAAGCAAAACAAAAAGCCCTCTTACATTCCTATTAGAGTTCTTAAATGTGTGTGTGTAATATCTATTTTTCATTTCAAGGGTTGATTACTTATACATGAATTCATTGTTCAACAAGTATAACTTAAGTTTAATTTATCTACCTTTCCACATTAACCAGAAGAAAAAAAAAAAAGAACACGGAACAATATAAAAATTTCAAGTGTCTTTTTTTTGAGACTGGGTCTCACGTAGGTCGGGCCGGCCTTAAATTTATGATATTGTTGAGAATAACCTTGAACTTCTGATCCTCCTGCCTCTACCTACTGAGTCTTGTGCCACCACACCCTGTTTTATGTAGTGCTATGGATACATGACACGTAAGCGGTCCACCCATGGAGCCAGGCCTTTGGCTATCTAGCGTGCCTGTTTGTGTCACTAGGGTTGGGATCATTGTCCTCAGCTGAATAATTTGAACTGGAAATCTACAAGGGTTGGAAATATCAGTCAGCTCTTGTGTTTCTGTGTGTGCAATTGCAAGTGCAGGAGAGCATATGTGTTCACGTAGAGTCCACAGGTTGACCTCAGGTGCTGTTCCTTGTTTCTTTTCTTTTTCTTTCTTTCTTTTTTCTTTTTTTTTCTTCTTTTTTTTTGGTTTTTTGAGACAGGGTTTCTCTGTGAAGCCTTGGCTGTCCTGGCCTCACTTTGTAGACTAGGCTGGCCTCAAACTCACAGCGATCCGCCTGCCTCTGCCTCCCGAGTGCTGGTATTAAAGTCGTGCGCCACCACGCCCGGCCCGTGTGTGTGTGTGTGTGTGTGTGTGTGTGTGTGTTGGTGTTGTTGTTCCTTGTTTCTTGAGACAAGGTTTCTCACAGGACTTAAGGCTCGTCGCTTAGATTAGACTGACTAGCCCGAGATCGCCAGGGAGCTCCTGTCTCTACAGCCCACTGTTGGGATTCTAAGCAAGCCCCGCCACACCCAGCTTTGTATGTGGGTGCTAGGAATTGAACTCAGGTCCTCACGCTTGAGCAGGAAGCGCTTTGCTGAGCAGGCTCTGACTCCACAGCCCAGGCTGGCCTCAACTTCCCTGCAGTCCTTCCGCCTGCACCTTTGTCTTGGTCTTGCTAGCCAGGCTACTCCTGAATGTGTGGTCATAGCTGGTGATCTTGTCACCTCAGGCCCCCGAGAGGCTGGAGCGACAGACACGACTTAGATATTTCAAGATGCTGCCGTATCTATCAGATGAACACTCGAGTTTTAATGACGTTCTGTGGCCAAACTTGCACGGGTGTAGCACCATCCTGTGGGCCGGGGTCCTGGCCTGAATAGAAAGGAGGAAGTAGGCTAGGCCGGCTTCTACCTCTCTGTGAGCGGTTGCCTCACATTCCTGGTGCTGCATCATTACTGCCGTGATGGACTGCACCCTCAAGCTACGAATTCCTCCCTGAGCTGCTTTAATTAGGCATTTTGCCACCGAAAAGAGAGAAATAGCTCATACAGAGCCTGTGTGGTTTCCCCAGGGTTACGAGGTGTTATGGAAGAGAGGCAGGGCTCAGGTCAAACCCAGCTGAGCTGCCTAACTTGAGCTCCACAGCCAATGGAGTGGCTCGTTAGATAGCTCAGTGAGAAGCTCATCTTCAGAAAGGAGCTTGCAAGCGGATCTCTGTAAGTTCGAGGCCAGCCTGGTCTAAAAAGTGAGTCCAGGACAGCCAAGGGTACACAGAGAAACCCTGTCTCGAAAGAAAGAAACAAAGGAGCTTTGGAGAAAGGCACTGTGGACCAGCAGAGCCCAATGCCAGCCTGCAAGCTCCATCTTCAGACTGAGGAGCCTGGGGCGGCTCCTCCTGGCCTCAGTGCCATTAGCAGTCATGGCTGCCTGTTCCAGAGTGAGGTGGGGACGGAGTACTCTTCGGTGCTGTGTCCCTAGTTTACCTTCTGCAAGTTAGAACTGCCAGGCATGCAGAAACGCAGTCGCTGAGAACCACTTGGCCACGGCAGAAAACTACAATTTTCTGTGAGCGATTACAGGAAGAACTGCTGCAGTCAGCGTGGAGGCTCAGAAATGGGCTGAGGATGTGCGTGTGCGCAGTGGGACAAGTGAGTGGGACCACGTGGGCCTGAGCGCCAGAGCTAGTGCTGTCTTCCTTTGTGAACCCTGAGTTACCAACTCTCAGGGGGACAAGACGGCTTTCCTCACATGTCCCTCAGCTTTCTGTGTCTATAACAAAATACCTGAGATTGGATAATTTGTAAAGAAACTTGCTGTGTAGCAGCTTCTTTGGAATTGAAAAGCTCGTCCCCGGAGAACTATGGGGCCCTTTGAGAATCAAGTGAACAAACTTCCTAAGTTAAAGGAAGATGAAACAAAATTTACTAGCGCCTCGCCCCCAGAGTTAGAGCCGCAGCCAGCACCTGCGGGAGAGAACAGCACTTGGCTGAGGCCTTCTGGATCTGTCTAGTTGCTTTGGGGGGGCAATGGTCAGGCAGTGCGCTCCCGGGTTCCCCCATGCTGGGGTGGGCGTCAGCGATGGAGCTCTCTGAATGGCGCTTGCAAGCTCCTGTAAGCCACCTCTCACACCGTGCTCCTGTGTGCAACCCCAATAGTACTGGTTCACCTCACTGAACTGTGGCAGAATCATTACTTTGGTCGCTTGTGGGGCCCCTGTCTTACTTTCCTGTTGCTGTGATAAAGCACCAAGGCAACTTGTTTGGGGGGAAAAAAAGGTTTATTTGGGGCTCAGAGTTCTAGCGGGTGAGTCTGGGAGGGAGCATGGCGGCAGGCAGGTTGGCACGGTGCTGGAGCAGTAGCTGAGAGCTGACGCCAGAGACAGAAGCTCCAGGCAGAGAGCTGCTGGGAAGACTTCAGGAGGCCTGTGACAAGTCTCCTCCCACGAGGCCACGCCCAGTGACATGTCTCCTCCCACATGGTCACGCCCTGCGACACGCCTCCTCCCCCGAGGCCACACCTCCTAGCCCTCTCCACTCTGGCGAGGCGGACCCGCCTTTGCAGGAAGCCAGTAGTAGCGAGCTTTTGAGATGCCCCAGCCTCGGGGACTGTAAGGAATAAACGCCCACTTGCTTCACCAACTGAGGACTAAGTATTTAAATACATGAATGAGCCCATGGGAGCCGTCCTCATTCCAACCAGCACAGTCTCTATCTGGTGTAAATAGATATTTGCTCGTTTCCCTCCAGGAAAAGCATCGCTCACCCGGGCGGGAGCCATAGCTCAGTCAGTTGTCAGTTAAGAGCACAAGAGCTCATGTACAAAATCCAAGACTCGTGTTGTGCGCTTGTAATTCTGGCTCTGGGGAGGCAGAGACAGGCGTGTTCCTGAGGCTCACAGACCAGATGCCTGGGTGGTGAATTCTAGGCTAGAGGAAAAGCCTGCTTAAACAACAAACAAACAAACAAACAAACATGGAGGGTATGCTGAGGAGCAATACTTGAGGTTGACCTCAGGCCTGTACACGCGCGTACACACATGCATACACTTACACATGTACATACACCTCACATACATATGTGCACATTCACACATTCATACACACATGCATACACACACTCAAACATATATACACTTCACACACATGCACACACACACACCTCACATACATATGTGCACACTCACACATAACACACATGCATACACACAAGCACACACTCACATATATACACACATATACACCTCACACACGTGCTCACAATCACATATACACAATACATGCACACACTCTACACATACACAGTGGAAGAGGGAAGAAAAAGCAGAGCTCGTATGATGTGCGGCATCACTACTCACTTGCCTTGTCACTGAGTAAAACTGTTTACCTGGTTTCCACAGTTGGCTCCTTGTCAAATTCTGGTTTCTCTGAAGCTGTGTTTCTAAGGTTGGGGACTATTGACAGCTTGGAAGCCTCCCGAGTGTTTCTAACTCGATTTCCCCACAAGTGGAAATGACGGTCCAATAGCGTGTTCTCGGTCATGGCTGCCACATCCACCCCTAAGACCGCAGTGCATCCTCGCTTCTCTGCACTTTGGGAGACAGCGGGGCGGGGCCTGGCAAGCGGATTTTCCATTCTTTGAGCCTCACGTTGTTAGCTGTGAGGATCTTCACAGGATGTCAGGGCTGAAGGCTTAGCATAAAAGTGTCAGCAGACATTTGTTCTCTCTGCCGAAACCTTGTCTCTTTTCTTCTCGAGTCCTTTTCCGTCTCTGATGCTTCGGCTTTTGACCCTGCGGCTCTCTCCAGCGCTGCGTTTGCTTGTTGACGCAGGATCCCCAACACGGGGCGCTCTTTTATGAGGGGACGGCTGTCCGTTAGAATCACGTCTTCGCATCTTCAAGTACAGCAGGCCGTTTAACACATCTTTGTCAAACAGGTCTGAAATCCCCTTCATGTGATCCCCGTGTCTCTGTGCACACGTGTAGAAGTCATCCTTCATGTGATCCCTGTCTCCCTGTGCACACGTGTGGGCATCGGAGGACAACATGTGTGAGTTGGTTTTCTCTGTCCCCTACGTGGGTCCCAGGGACAGAGCAGAAGTTGTCAGTCTTGGTGGCAGGACCTTCTCCGTGGCGCCATCTTGCCAGACCTAGGGTGTCTCGCTGAACCTGTCCTGGCTGCCCAGTGAGTTCTAGGGCGTACCCATGTCCAATCCCCAGTGCTGGGGTTGCCCGCACGCAAGGTCCTGTCCACCTTTCTATGTAGGTGCTGGGACTTGAACTCAGGTCCTCATGCTTGAGCGGCAGGCATCTTATTTATTGAGTCATGTCCCAAGCCCAGTGCGATGCGACTCTTTAATCTCCTCCCATGTACACACTTGACTCCTCAGACCATTCTGGCTATGATTCGATCCCTTAAATTTTGTTTTAAATTATTTATTTTTTTTTATTAGTATTCATGCGTGTGTATGCACATGCCATGGCTTGCAAGTGGAGGTCAGAGGACAACTTTCGAGAGTCGTTTTTCTCCTTTGTGAGTCTTGGAGTGGAACTAGTGGTTAGGTTTGTGGGCAGGTGCCTTCACCCCTGTGCCATCTGACAGCTCCTTTTGTTCCTGTTTAGGGCTGAGGAAACTGAGGCATGCAGCACAGGATGACATCATACCTATAGGGTGTTAGGCTCCCTAGAATCAAACTGGGCTTTTTCCTCCGGAGAAAATTGGATGCCAGTGAACGGCTCTGCTGCCTTTAGTAAATAGTTGCACATGGTTCCGTGCGGCACAGGAGTACTGGGCGCTGCAGTGTAACAGTCTGCCCACATGTATTATTTCCCCCTTCTTAAAACATCAGTTTACAATATACACCCAATAACCATTTCAGTACAAATCCTTTATGCTCAGCCCTTTGAAAGATTTCACACTAATTAAAAAGAGTGACTGTCGGGCTGGAGAGATGGCTCAGAGGTTAAGAGCACTGACCGCTCATCCAGAGGTCCTGAGTTCAATTCCCAGCAACCACATGGTGGCTCACAACCATCTATAATGTGATCTGATGCCCTCTTCTGGCCTGCAGGTGTAAATGCAGGCAGAACACTGTATACATAATAATAAATAAATAAATCTTTTTAAAAAAAGTGTGACTGTAACATGCAAATAACTCAAGGTTGCAAATTTATATTTCAGAACTTATACGTCCTTCGGCTGTTAAGAAATAGTAACAACAAGCATAAACCTGTCATTAATCCAGCCTTGAAATCAAAGGCATCTAGTCAATTTATCCTACACAAGTTCATAACCCACACACCATAACGCCACACACTAACATAAAGAAGGCACTGAGGGGCTGGGAAAGTGGCTCAGGGGTTAAGAGCACTGGCTGCTCATGCAGGACCCCGGTTTGCTTCCCAGCACCCACTTGGTGGCTCAGTCTGTAACTTCAGTCCCGGGGATCTGGCGCCGTCTTGTGGCCTATTTGGGTACTGCATGCACGTGGCACATGACCTAGGCAGGCAAAATACTCGCACACATAAAATTAAAAAATGAGTATATTCTAAGAAAAAGGAGAATTGACTTTAGGTTTTCCTTGCTAATGTTGAGTGCAAACAGTCTTGGGAGCATCATAGCATTTCCCAAAGGAGAAGACACTCTAAGAATAAGAAGCAAACCCATTATGTTCCCACAAGCATGAACCGTTTTCCTGATAGCAGAAGAACGCAATTGAGTCCCGTCTTTAGATTTCCCTCTAGACTTCTGTCAAGAAACAACAAGAAGAGAGCACATTAAACGCCCGCAGTCACAGCTCAGGTACAGCTGCTGTGCTCAGCTTTTACACGGGCTCTGGGGATCTGAACTCAGGTCCTCATGCGTGTGCAGCAGCGGCTCTTTGGAGCGAGCCGTCTCCACGGGCTCCACGCAATGGATTTCTGTCCCTTTGCTATATCACATGGAAATTTTCCTGAAGTTAGTCCCAATATATTACGGGTCTGACAATGAACGCAGCTCAGTTGAAGTGACAACATTAGGAACAGCCACGGCTGAGTTTCCTAATGAGATGTTAATAATTTTGTTTCTCTAACAGTGACTGTTGAGCTGTGAAAGGACACATTCAAATCAATGAAATAAATCAGTTTATTTTTGGCAGTTCCTTTCCTTTCATGAGCATAACATTGGACAGCAGCACTACCTATCACAAAGCCTTGCTCCAGCATGCCCCTCTGTGCCTGTACCGCCATGTGCCTGAATCTCTACATATGCCAATCTGTGTGTGCCTTCATGTGTCTCTGTGTCCCCTGGATGCAGCGTAAGTCCTGGCACAGTGTTTGTCAGGCAGATTTCTGTCCTCAGGAGCTGCACAACTGTCCTGTTCCCCATCTTGCCACATTTGCACACTCACATTGAGAACAAGGAGTGTGTGCCTCAGGGTACACGGGCAGCAAGAGGCACAGTGAGCTATGTGCAGGGTTCAAATATGGGGGCGAGGTTATGCTTGACAGGAAGGGAAGTCTGGCTGGGCTTCTGGGTAGCGCCTTTACCTCAGGACTTGAACCCTCTTGATTCTGAGGCATAGGCATCATTTCTGCTCCTTCATATTCTCTGCAGAAGAGGCCTTCAGGAACCATTAGGATGACAAACGCTCTGTCAGGTAACTACGTGCCCCATGAGATAAGCATTGGCCCTTGATCTGAGCCAGGTCCTCTCTGTGTAGCCTACATCAGTTCAGAGGTTCACAGCTGTACGACCTCCAACTCTGATCCCCGGGGGTGGGGGCCATAGATGTGCACCACCGTGACTGGCTGCTGGGACCTTAGCTTTAAGGAACCACGTTCTGGCTAGAGAAACCTAGCAGCCTCACCAATACACAGGTTGTTCTTCCACCCTACCCAGCTCCACCTTGGGCTCCAATGTCCTTCTTCAGTCAACATCAAGCTATTCAGAGAACTGGGCGTGGAGTCATGCTGCCCACCTACAATGAGAAGGACAACTGGTCTACCTGGGCCAGGAATAGTGTGACTCGAATCTTCATCAGAACTACTGCATGGTTTTGGTTCAATAGTCTGTCAATTAAGGAGGAGCTTGATTTCCTTTGGAGTTTAGCTAAGCATAGGGTGAGCGCCACGTCTTGTCCAGTCACTGAGATGAAGACAGAGGGAAGGCTACGAGTCTGAATGCATCTCTAGCTTCAATGCTGTTGTTTTCTTTGATGAGGTCCTACATAAGCCTGAAAGTCCTAGGATGGATTCCTGATGAACCACCAAGGTGCTGAAGGCAGATGCTGGCAAACTCCAGCCAGCTAGCACTTCCCTCGGGAACTCTTTGATACTAGAAGGGATGAACAACATTAAATTCAGAGCATGGTAGACATAAGAAGGCACTGTGGGTGGCTGCAAATTGCTGTGTGAGCGGGGACTGGATCTGACTGATGAGGCAGGCGCAGTCCGAAACCTGCAATTCCAGTGGTTGGAAAGTAGAGGCAGGAGAATTAGAATTTCAAGTCAGGAGCCAGGTGGTGGCGCATGCCTTTAATCCCAGCTCTTGGGAGGCAGGGGCAGGTGGATCGCTGTGAGTTCAAGGCCAGCCTGGTCTACAACGTGAGTCTAGGTCAGCCAAGGCTACACAGAGAAACCCTGTCTCGAAAAGCAAAAACAAAACAAAACAAAAAAAGGAAAAGAAAGAGAGAAAAGAGCAGTGTTCTTGGCTGCTGAGCCATCTCTCTAGCTCTCTGAGGGTCTCTTTAGGTCAGCACATTTTCATGGTGAGGTGTATCACAAGCTAAGTCAACCATGTCCTTGCAACCCTGTCTCAATGTGGCACTTGTAATGACCAAAGGCAGGTGTTGAGTAAATAGGACACTAGCTTTTTTTTTTTTTCCCTGACACTAGCTTTATGGTCTATCACAGACCAATGGTATGACCTTGGTTAGCGCTCTGAATGTGTCTGCACTTCAGACTCCCTCCCCTGTGTAAAATGTGATGAGTTTTGTGTGGCCTGTTGCCAAGCTTATAAAGAGAACAACACGGGAGAAACAAAGATGCCGCACCATTATCAACACTTCCAGTGCATCCTGGCTGAGAGCCGGGCCCATCATAACATCTCTACACCAGCCACACAAGGCGTTCTCTATCCGAAAACCTTTTTGTGCTGACAGCACATTTTGCTGTTGGCAGAGGCAGAAAGGACCTGGCCAGCTGTCTTTGGTCCCACAGACAAAGCAGCCACAAAGTGTGCCAATGAGCTCAGAAGCGCCCAGTTCAGTCAGCCTTCCGATGCTCACCTTCTGGGACCACACGGTGAGAAATAGATAGTCAAGGAATGGTGGGATTGGTCAGTGGGTAAGGACGCCTGCTGCCCAGCTTGCCTGTCTGAGTTTGATTACTGGGACACGTGGAAGGGTGGAGATAAACAGCCGAGTTCCTCAAAGGGTGCAAAGAGCTGGCTTCATTTACTGACTTGCTGTGGCAGAGCGTGCTGGGACACTAGCCTTATGGTCGCATATTGTAGACCTATGGCGTGACCTCAGTTAGAGCCCCTGATGTCTGCGCTTCAGTCTCCCTCTCCTGTGTAAAATGGCATCTCCTTCCCACTCTCCAAGCTAGGAAAGGACAAGCTTGGAAGATGCTGGGGCTGCAGGAAAAAAAATCTGCATTCTTCTCACTCCGCACAAAGTTTCGGCGGCAGTTAGAAACATGTAGATGACACAGAAAAATAAAAAGGAAAGCTCTTAAAAAAAAAAAAAAGAAGAAGAATAAAAGAAAAAGAGACAGAATAAAGCGGGAGGGTAGCAGGAAAGATGTGAAAGGCGATGAGAGCGTGGGACCAATGAGACCCCTGTTCCCTGGGGCTTTGTGGGCGCTGTCCACGGTCACAGGTGTTTGACTCTTGGCTGTGGGACACAGCTCCTCTCGCGGACCTCGAGGACTGGCAGCACGCAGCTCTCTGTCGCATGTGTGTCTGTTTCTCCGCTCTCCCGTTTCCAAGCCTCCTGATGCCAGTGGGTAGCTGGGTTACTGCCGGCATCCACACGGAGGGCCACACAACTAACTGCTTGTGACTCGAGCCGCCGGGGAAACTTGCGCCCTCTTCTGGTCTTCGCGGGCACTGCACCGTTCCCCACAATTAAACCTTAAAAAAAAAAAAATAGCCGGTTATGTCATTAAACTACTGTAATTGGCTGGTGACGTAGGGTGTGGTAGACCTAGTTAGTTTAAGATAAAGTAGTATGCAACTAATTTCTGTGAGCAGTGTTTAGCATGTTTTATCATGGGGTTCAGTACAGAATGAAGCTGACACGAGGTTGACTGGGCAAGGGACTCCAGGGCGCTGTGGAGAGGGTGACTGAGAACTAGAGGGAAGACACGTTGGCATGTCTGAGTGTTCTAGATAGTTCCTCCTTGAGTGCCCATCCTCTGATACCCACTCTTTCCTTCAGGAAGGGGGCATGGCGTTCCTTCAGGCCTCCCGGAACGTCCTTTCTGAGGCTGCGTAGCAGCCAACCGTACGTTTTTAAATAGTCTATTGATTTTTCTGTCTCCGGCTGGCAGAGTTCTCCAGGCTCTGCTGACACAGCAGATCGCTCACATTGCTTTTTCTCCAAGCTGTCTTCGCGTGAGGTGCACAGAGCCCGCTCGCCGCGCCTCACAAACTGGAGGACGGCTGCAGAGGACCTGTCCCTTCGGAGCCAGCATGCGCAAACCGCGAGTCAGGTCTAGAGATGGGTCCCTTAGGATGCTAGAGAAAGGCAGCCAGGGGGCTCTGGTTCATTTGTCTTTGCCCCTCAGACCTCTGTTGTTGGCTGCACTTACTCAGCCTGGATAGGCCAGGTGGCTCCTGTCATCTCCTGCTGAGACAAAACTCAGTAATCCATATGCTGAGCCTCACCTCAGTGCTTGTGGCTCAGCCAGTGCCCACCCAGGGAGACGGCAGCATGGCTCATGACACTGACTGTGTCTGTGTATAGATGGGATTCCTGCACAGCATCGCCTCAAACAGATATCCCTGCCTCCTCCAAACTGTTCTGTCTTATTCGTCCCTCCAGCCCCCGGCCCCTATCCCAACCCCTTCTCTACTCCCCAAGGCATCTCTTGGCTTTTAAGAATACAAATGTGGCCAGTTGGTGGTGGTGGTACACGCCTTTAGTCCCAGCACTCAGGAGGCAGAGGCAGGTTGATCGCTGTGAGTTCAAGGCCAGCCTGGTCTACAAAGCGAGTCCAGGACAGACAGGGCTACACAGAGAAACTCTGTCTCAAAAAATCAAACCAAACCAAACCAAAACCAAAACCAAAACCAAACAAAAAAATCCAAACCCCAAACCAAAACCAAACCAACCAACCAAAAACCCAACCATGGCGAGTCTGATCTGCTTGGAGGCAACGTGTCCCTTCTTCTTTTGGGGATGTGACGCTTGGGCTGTCGAGTCGGCTCAGAGGTTGACGTGCTTGCTGCGCAAACCTAAGGACTGAAGTTTGGATCCTCAGAAGCCAGGTAGACGTTGGGTGGTGGGTGTGGGCCTGTCTGTGGTCCCAATATTGGACTGTGCAGATCCCTGGGCTGAGCTGATTGCACGCACGCATGCATGCACGCACGCACGCACGCACGCACGCACGCACATGCACACAGATATGGAATAAGTTTGACTATGTGCCTCTCTGCAGCTCATCCCCCAACATCTCCACGGGCATTACCAACCCAGAAGCTCATTAACCATTGTTTAATGGTGCTTGGGAGGTAAGTCAGATGAGCATCATAATACCAAGGTCAGTCTTGAATATTGTTGACATGTCCTGACCAGAAGCAACAAGGGAGGAGCAGAAGCAGCTGGTCAGTCCGAGTGCAGCTGGAGTCAAGAGCAGAGAGAAATGAACATACCTATTTAGTGTGCTTGCTCACTGGTTATGTTCTGCTAGCTTTTCTCACTTTTTTTTTTTTAAGTATTTATTTTGTGTGTATGAGTGGCCTGTGGGTATGTGTACCATGTGCATGCAGTACCGGTAGAGGCCAGCAGAGGGCGGTGTCACATCACCTGGAACTGGAGCTCTGGCCAGTGACACACAAACACACAGAGACACACAAACACACACGAGATTACAAATAAAACAAATATCTATGAAAGAGGGCTCTTTATAAACACCCAAAGTGAGTATCCCTCTGGAAATCCAGTAGGTTTTTAGGAGCTCCACCAGGAACCAGGGACAAAGCTGAAATGTGTGGCACAATTGTGCTGCAGTGTACCAACATGTTCCAGTGTGACCCTCAGAATCTGAAACTCAAGAGGGAAGAGCTGGTTCACAGCGCTCATGTCTAGGAAGCAGACCGACCGCCATAAAGCACGCACGAGGCTGCTAGATGCTTCCTGCGTCATTGTTCTTAGTGTGTCAGAGAATCAAACCACATTTATTATCTTTCTGTTATTTCCATGCCACTTACCCACATTCCCAGACAAGTAACTCAGCCCCTGTGGCAGTCATTAGACCTCATCGGGGAAAGAAATAATTAGCTTCCACTCAGGAAGGACACGCCGGTCTGTGTCACTCCCTCTAAGACCAGCAACCAAAGAGTTTATGATTTCTCTCTCTCTCTCTCTTTTTTTTTTTTTTTTTGGCTTAATGAATAAAGTCTATTCATGCACTGATCTCAGAGTTTTCTCTCTGGAAATAATTTGTGTGGCTCACTGAAGAGACTCCCTCATTATCTCCACAAGGGAAAGATGGCTAAGTCACCAGTGCCTCATGATTCAGTGACACAGGACTGGGGGACAGCTGGACCCTCAATAATGATCATAACTGTGCCAAAGGGGTACAGATCTCTGCTTTCGGGGTGGCTAATCAGAGACCAGGGGGTCGTGATAGTGAACATTCCAGAAGGGAGTCGGAGTGACACACAGTCACTCATGAAAGCAAAGGAGCTTTCTCTGGAGTAGGCAAAAGGCTTAGGGGTGTCATTCCTTTTTTTTAAAATTTAATTAATTTATTCAGATTACAACTCAATTATTATCCCATCATTTGTATCCTCCTGTTCCTCCCTCCCTCCCACTTTCACCCTATTCCCCTCCCCTACGTCTAAGACCAAGGGGGCCCTCCTCCCCCACTATATGGTAGCCTGCTTATTCTTTCTTTGAGTGCCATCAGGCCTCCCTACCAAGGGGAGGTGGTCAAACATGGGGCACCAGAGTTCATGTCAGAGTCAGTCCCTGCTCTCCACATTTTCATTTAATTTATTTACATACAAGATTTCATGCAGCCCAGGTCAGTCTCAAACTCAACAGGTAGCGGAGGATGCCTTGGACCCCTGCCTCCATCTCAGTGCTGGGATTACAGGCATGTGTGTCTGTGCCCTACTTACGTGGAGCTGTGGACCAAACCCAGGCCTCTCTGCATGCCAGGCAAGCACTCTACCAACTGAGCCACGTATCAAGCCCCGGAACTGCCTTTTAACCAGAGAACGTGAGAGAAGTCTTTATAGACAATTATTTGGACACATTTTTTGTTGTTGTTGTTGCTGTTGTTTGGGGGACTGAGGATTGAAGCCGTGAACCCAGGACAGGAGAAGTGTCAGTCAGTCGGAGCTGGGCTCGTTTGTGGAATCAGGAAGCCAAAGCCATTGGTATAATAAAGCAGTTCTTTGCGGTGTAACACTTGGAAAAGTGGGGATAGTCTTTCCTAGGAGAACAATGCCAGGAGCCTAATTGCATTGGAGGAAGCCAGAGGCCTGGGCGCAGTTTCTGAGCCCTTGCTGTGCGGGTTCTCAGCACATCACCCTATTTGTGCTCGAGCATTCCTGGGAGTCGCCGTCGGCTGGAACTGCTTGCAAGACACTGCCTGGTTCAGTGCTCAGCGGGTGCCATCGAACTGTGCAAACACGGACCAGTCCCCAAAGCAGGAAGGGATCCCTCTTGTCACCTCACAGACACAGCTGGGGGAGTGCAGATGGGCACGGCTTCTCTAGAGCATAACCCGCTGGATTTATGTAAATGCGTTCAGGCTGTCTGCGGAGTGTAAATGTGAAAGGAATACGGTAACTAACAGCTTCTGTTATCATCATTACTATATTGCTATGTGAGGATGTGTTCACGGCGTGCACGTGCACGTGTTCACGTGTGTGGGAGGTGTGAGGCAGGGCAAACATAAGGAGTTACGTTGTAGCCTGAGAGTCCCACTTGGTTTGTACTATGCACACAGCCCTCCTCCTTTTTTCTTTTATACACAGCCCCCTTTTAATAATGGATTTGGCAGCCTGGTTCCTTTGGCTGTGTGTGCTACACACACACACACACACACACACACACACACACACACACACACACAC
>OU015755.1:3395612-3417235 GCA_907169655.1 Acomys percivali | reverse complement strand
CACACACACACACACACACACACACACACACACACACACACACACACGAATGTATGCATGCACATGCATGAGCACACACACTTAATTAAAAATAATTCTTCAAATTAAAAAGAGAACAGGAGTGGTCTTTGGTAGGCCACACGCCTTGCCACCGGTGATGTTCACCCTCGCCCTCGCCCTGGCCCTGGCCCTGGTGCCCACATTCTGGGCAGAGCAGACACTGTGCCCGCCCGCAGAGCGCCTTTCCCTGCTGGCCTTCTGTGGCACTGGGAAGGAGAATCAGTTCATCTGTTTGGTGGCACTTGACATCACTTTGGGGAAGGACTTGAATAGATGGTGGCACCTTATGATACCTTGATTGACAAGGACTTCACCAGAGGTGTGGCCAAGATGTCACTGGGTTCCGCAGGCCCCACACATGATCCTACAGGACCCTGTGGCCAAGGAGCTGGAAGTCCTTGGTGACGTCTGCAGCAAGGTGTACAAAGCCAAGACTCTACTGCTGCCTCCTTGGCCCTGGGACACTTGAGGAGCCCCAACCTGGTCTCCAAGCCTGTGGGAGATCTGCCCCCATTTGATCTGCAAAAGCTGGCGCCTGGGTGAGGTGGGGAGACAGGTGTTAAACGTCCCATGGAATCAGCTGCCTCAGAGCCCCCAGCATTGAATGGAGTGGATGCTTCACCTGGAAAAAAAAAACACTAGAGGAAGCTAACAAGGGCAGCATGCTGCAGCGCATCTACCACCATGCCCCCTCGCCTCACCACCCATAATCACAGGCTGATGCACACTTGGCCGGCTGCCATCAAGCCCCACCTCAGAAACTGAGGAGGTGACTTGCTCTGGAGCCCATTGATGTGAGCTGGCGCTATCTGAGCATTGATGACATGTGTCATTTGTCTCCGGGTACAATCCGGGTGGCCTCAGTGAATTAGATTTAGTTCACTTGTGGCTTCTTAATTATCTCTTGCACCTGTTACAGTCTGCACCTACCTGGAGCATCAGGCGGCCTTTGGGTTCCCATCCCATCTGTTAACATGTCCGTGTGACTCCTCGATGAGGGCAGAGCGCAGAGGTCAGGCCTCCTTGCCTTCTCTGCCCGCTTCATCATCAGTCTCCACGGGGAACGTGGCCTGGGTGGGCTTCTTTTTGACTTTGATACGTCTCACTGAGCCCTTCCACCTGGAGGTCCTGAGCCATCTTCTCTAGAAAGAAAGGACCAGAACACAGAGGCAGCCGGTGTGCTCCTTAGACTGTGCCAGAGTCGGGACCGTATGAGCGAGAGCATGGCCCCTGGGACCAGAGCCAGTGACATCCAGACCTGGGCGCTACAGGGAAACAAGGCTTTCTTAGCTTTAATGGTCAGCGCTGCCTGGAGCCACCTGATAAGGGCATCTCGACCGAGGGACTTCACAGATCAAACTGACAGGTGAGCACATCTGTGGCGGGTTGTCCTGATTGTTAATTGATGCAGGAAAACCTGGCCCACCATGGGCGGCACCATCCCTCCCTACCAAGTGATCCTGGGCCGTGTAAGAAAGCTACCTAAGTACGAGCCTGTGAGAGGGTGAGCAGTCAGCATTCTTTCGTGGTTCCTGCTTGACTTCCCACCTTGGCTTTCCTCAGTGATGGACTGGGACCTGGTAGTCTAAGCTGGAATAACTCCTTCCTCCCCTAAGCTGCTTTTGGTTACAACAACAGAAGGAGAGGAGAAGCTGAGCTCAGCGTCTGTTCCAAGCCTTTCATCTTCCTCGGTGCCTGGTCTCCTCCCCAGCTGAAGCGGTAAGGAACGGTTTACACACTAAGGCCATGCATCCCTTCAAGACCTTTCTGTGTTGGCTGACATCCAACTAGGGTGTCACTCCTGCAGGAAAAATAATACACATGTGTTAGCCCTTCAGGGGATAGGGGTGTGTTCTCTGCGTGCAATCACGTCAGAGATCTTTCTCTCAAAGGGGAGCTTGTCTGATCCCTTATAGTGTGTTTGTGAGCAGTGGCTCCATAGAGAAGGGAAGGGAAATAAACAACGGAGGGAAGACTGGGTGATCCTGTGTGGCCCAGGCTTGACTCGGCTACTCTTAGCCATACTTAAGTCCTTCGCTTGCCTCAACTCCATCGTAATCGAGAACTGGGACAGACCAGATGCTAGGACAGGATGTGTTCCATGTGGTGCAGAGTTCACAGTGGCCGCTGGTGCACAAGACAAGCGAGTGTCTAGGGCGCGGTAAGAGACACCATCACTGATGACGTCACACACCACTTTCCAGTCTTGAGTGTGCCAGTTCATAAACTTCCAAACTGTTTGGAAGCAGTGCCCCCCCCCCATAGACGTTCATTTCTGCCTACAGGGATGGGGTGTGCTGTTCATCTTTCATTTTCATCTCTTCAGGGCCCTCCATTGCTCTCACAATCGCCCGGCCAGTCTTTTCCGACATCTCTTTCTAATGCCCTGACTACCCGCAGGACAGATTGAAATGCCCTTTAGACTTAAAGAGCCTCTGTAAAATGCTATTATCTTCAAAGTAATATGACTTAACCCGTATAGAATCCGCATGCACTTTCTTGTCCACCAGAAGATTTTTTTTACCATTGTCCCTTTTAAGATCCTTTGTCGGCTCTATAATGAGTTAAACAGAGTCATTTTGCTTTGCCATCAATAGGTGACTTTTTTTCCTGCTTTCCCCTCAGCTTGCCCCCAGGCTGATAAAAGCTGCAGGCTAAAAATTGTGCCTTCTGGGAAATGACAGCACAGAAGGACAGTTCTGAGTGTTGCCAGCAAGGACTGCAGCTGTTACTCTGATTACTGCTCCTGCAAGGGGCATGCTCCCGGCTGCTGGCTTTGCTGAGATGCTAACCACCCACGTTTGTGAGTGGAGACCTGTCAGATCGAGCGAAGAAGAAGCATCAGGCAGGCTCCTAGCTCCCTTGTCACCCAGAAGCAGAAAACTTTCTTAAAAGTAGACAGCCGATCCCAGGTCTGGAAACACAAGAGGTGGTTATGCAGACAGAAGGTGACAGAGAGAAACATTGTTTCTGCCTGTAATAGGTGTTTGTTTGTTGACACTGTCTTTAGTATACTAGTGTTATTTGTCTTTTTTTTTTTTTTTGCTGGCTGGAAGCACTCTTCCACTGAACTATGTTTCTAGCCCTTGGTTTTCAGAATGATGATCTCACCCTATAGAGTCAGGCTGGCTTGGAGCACGTTACATCACCAGGCTGGTCTGACACTCTCCTTCCTCAGTCTCCCCAGGGCTGGGCTTATAGGGATGTGCCGCCAAGTCCAGATAACTGTCTGCTTTTGAAGGTCATAAAATAAAGCCCTTTGTATGAGTTTTCTGTTGCTGTGATGAAATACGACAATCAAAACCAGCTTAAGAAAGAGCTTATTTTGGCTCCAGCGGGACATAGTGCTGGGGAAGGCAACAGGCACATTCCATCCACAGGCACAAAGCAAAGAGTAGGAACAGGAAGTGGGGAGGGGCCATAATCCCTTAAGCCCCTCCTCCAGTGACACACTTCCTCCAGCAAGGCTCCATCTCCCAAAGGTTTCATAACCTCCTCAAGCCATGCCAGCAACTGGGGATCAAGTGTTCAAATACTCGAGCCTATGAAGGACATTTTTCATTCAAACCGCCACATCCTTTTTCCTGTATTTTGACCTCATCTTTCATCTGCTCTTGTGCAAACTGGATTGCGGCAGTCAGTGGAGCCTTCATAGAGCCGCAGGATTCATGGGGACACAGCATAGGGAACCCTAATGTAGACAATGATGCTTGGATATGAAATGTCCCCTACAGTCTGGTGGTCCTCAGTCAGCGGTACGGTTTAGGAAGGCTGTGGAGTTGTTAGCAAGCGGAACGTTGTTGGGAGTATGTCGCTGGGGGCTGGTTGTTGGGGATTTATAGCCAGCCCACATTTCCTCTGCAGTGCTTTCTGGGTGTGGACACATGTGACCAGCCACTTCATGTGACAGCCCTGCATGCCAAGCACTTGTCTGATGTGCTCTTCCTGGACTGTCCTGAGATCCTTAAAAATGGATAAGGCTCTAGTCCAAGCTATCTGAAAGAATAACCAACAGGCACTGCAGGCAGCAGCCACACCAGTGTCTTCTAGCAGTCTCACCCTTTCTCCCCCCCCTTGCCCCCCCACACCCCTTCCCCTCCCACAGCCTTTGTCTCCAGCCTTTTGTAAATTTAATTTTTTTTATTTAAATAATTTATTCAGATTACATCTCAATTGTTATCCCCTCACTTGTATCCTCCTGTTCCCCCCTCCCTTCCTCTTTCACCCTATTCCCCTCCACTAGGTCTATGACAGAAAGGGACCTCCTCTCCCACCATGTGATCAGAGCCTATTAGGTCTCATCATGGTAGCCTGCTTATCTTTCTTCTGAGTGCCACCGGGCCTCCCCACCAAGGGGAAGTGGTCAAATAGGGGGCAACAGAGTTCATGTCAGAGTCAGTCCCTGCTCTCCACACAACTGTGGAGAATGTGCTGTCTGTTGGCTAGATCTGAATAGGGGGTCTAGGTTTACTGCATATATTGTCCTTGGTTGGTGCAGTAGTTTGAGCAGACACCCCTGGGTCCAGATCTGTCAGCCTTGATGGTCTTCTTGTAGGGTTCCAGGACCCTCTGGGTCCTTCTGTTTCCCCATTCTCCCACACCTCTCTCACCTGGAGTCCCATTAGGAAGTTCCAGCATCTATCCCAATCCCCTGCTAAATGAAGACTTTCAGAGGACATCCCTGTTGGGCTAGTGTCCAATTATAAGTGAGTATATACCATGTCTATCTTTCTGGGTCTGGGTTTACTCGCTCAGGATGGTCATTTCTAGTTCCATCCATTTGCCTGCAAATTTCAAGATTTCCTTGTTTTTAATAGCTGAATAGTATTCCATAGTGTAAATGTACCACAATTTCTGTATCAATTCTTCAACTAAGGACATCTAGGTTGTTTCTAGATTCTGGATGTTACAAATAAGGCTGCTATGAACATAGTTGAGCAAATGTCTTTGTTGTGTGGTGGAACATCTTTTGGGTATATTTCAAGGTCTTGAGGAAGCCTTATTCCTAGTTTTCTGAGACAGCACCATATTGATTTCCAAAGTGGTTATACTAGTTTGCATTCCCACCAGCAATGAAGAAGTGTTCTCCTTTCTCCACATCCTCGCCAGCATGTGGTGTCACTTGGGTTTTTGATCTTAGCCATTCTGATGGGTGTAAGATGGAATCTCAGAGACGGTTTGATTTGCATTTATCTGATGACTAAGGATGTTGAACATTTCTTTAAGTGTTTCTCAGCCATTTGATATTCCTCTGATAATTCTCTGTTTTGCCCTGTATACCATTTTTAAAAAAAAGATTTACTTATTATTATGAATACAGTGCTCTTCCTGCATGTACATGTGCATACCAGAAGAGGGCACCAGATCACATTATAGATGGCTGTAAGCCATCATGTGGTTGCTGGGAATTGAACTCAGGACTTCTGGAAGAGCAGACAGTGCTCTTAACCTCTGAGCCATCTCTCCGGCCTTGTATACCATTTTTTAATTGGGTTATTTGGTTTGGTGGTATTTAATTTCTTGAACTCTTTATATATTTTGAATATTAGCCCTTTGTCAGATGTAGTCTTGGTGAAGATCTTTTCTCTGGCTGTGGGCTGTCGCTTTTTTCTGCTGACAGTGTCTCCTCCCTTACAGAAGCTTCTCAGCCTCATGAGGTCCCATTTATTAATTGTTGACCTTAGAGCCTGGGCTGTTGGTGTTCTGTTCAGGAAGTTGTCTCCTGTACCACTGAGTTCAAGGCTCTTCCCCACTTTTTCTTCTAACAGATTTCGTGTCTCTGGTTTTATGTTGAGGTCTTTAATCCACTTGGACTTGAGTTTTGTGCATGGTGACAAATATGAATCTACATGCATATTTTCCTACGTGGAGACATCCAGTTAGACCAGTACCGTTTGTTGAAGATGCTATCCTTTTTCTATTGAATAGATTTGACTTCTTTGTCAAAAATCAAGTGTCCGTATGTGTGTAGATTTATTTCTGGGTCTTCCATTCGATTCCATTGATCAACTAGCCTATTTCCATGTCAGTATTATGCTGTTTTAATTTCTGTTGCTCTATAGTACAGCTTGAGATCAGGGATGGAGATTCCTCTAGAGGATCTTTTATTGTACAGGATTGTTTTAGCTATTCTGGTTTTTTTTGTTTTTCCATATGAAGTTGAGAATTGATCTTTCAATGTCTTTTAAAAAGTGTGTAGGTATTTCGATAGGGATTACATTGAATCTGTAAATTGCTTTTGGTAAGATGGCCATTTTTACTATGTTAATTCTCCCAATCCATGAACAAGGGACATCTTTCCATCTTCTGATGTCATCTTCAATTTCCTTCTTCAGAGATTTGAAGTTTTTTTTCATGCAAGTCTTTCACTTGCTTGATTAGAGTTACACCTAGATACTTCATATTACTTGTGGCTATCATGAAGAGTGTAGCTTCCTCACTTTCTTTCTCAGCAGGCATTACGAACGCAGCCACACCAGTGTCTTCTGCTGGCAATTGAGTGTCAGCCGTTCCAGCCCACAGCCCCGCCCCTTCTCACCCACAGCTGCCCCACCCACAGCCTTTGTCTCCAGAGTTTTAAATCTTCCTAAGGGATCCATTTAGAAGGTGAGTGCATGTCCTCTTGAGTCTAGACTTTGTATGTTCTACAGAACATTTTCATCGCTGGCCACTGATCTCCCAGGCCCGGCCACGCAGACCCAGGTCTTCACGGTGAACTAGAGGCGGTTTGCACTCGCATTCACCTTGATGTGTTGATCGTCTTGACCAAAGTGGTTTCTTAGGAAAATTATTGTTTTTAATTTTTGCTTTTAGTATTCAAAGAACTCCTATGCATGTGTGTCTTCCATGATCTAGAATTTCCTTTTTGGAGGCTGGACAGAGGGCTCAAGAGTGAAGGACGCTTGCCACTCTTGCAGAGAACCCAGGTTCGGTTCTTAGCACCTGCTCACACCCAGCCCCAAGGGACTGGACATCTTCAGGCCTCCACGATCACCTTCACATATGTACACACATATGCATAAATAAGTAATAAAATAAATCTTTAAAAATAGAACATTTTTCTTCGAGATTAACTATAAAACTTTAATTAAAATGTAGGAGGCAATAAAATAAAATCTAACCCTTTTATATAGTCAATGAAATGAAATTGAAAGAAAGAGGCATAGTGGATTTTTAATGGCTCTATCCAATCTTTAAAAAAAAATTTCATTATCTCCCCTCAACTAAATGAGTTTGGATAATGTTTCTTCTTTATAGAAGCTTCAATTTTCCAATAAAGTTATTATTCACTCAGTCAACATTAAAATAATTTAATAACCAAAGGAAATGCTGCTTCTGCAGTTAATGTCTGGTCTGCTAATGAGCAGACCCCCCACACTGCTGTAGACCATACCCTCCCCACACAATGCTGTAGGCTACACCCCTCCCCCCTCACTGCTGTAGACCACAGCCATGGTTCACACACACACACACACACACACACACACACACACACACTGCTATAGAGCCCAGCCACTGTTTATTTCTTTTCCATTTAATTTCATGCCTATCTGTCTGATCTCAACACCCATTACAGAATCAGAGGGATATTTCTAGTTTTACCAACTGTAGATATGCCAGCAGCAGCGAGAGTCTGACTGTGCAGCTCTCCAGTTCCCAGAATCCACTGCAGTGTCCCAGCAACATTGTTCAAATCTCCAATCTCCATCACACTGACACAGTTGTTATATCCTAGTGCTGTGCAAAAATGATACAGTTTATGTGACTGTAGTGTGAGCATGAGTGTATACACACACATAGACATGCACATACATACATATACATACAAACACACACACTCACACATTCACATGCGTACTCAAGTACACAAATACATACACACAAATATAAACACATGCACACATATACAAACATACTCAAGCACACACATGCAGACATACACTCACCCACACTCATACTCAAGCAATCCATATATACATACATACTTACACATACACACATTCACATATGCACTGGATGATGCACAAACCGTAAGAGCCAGCGGCATCTCAGAAATTTTCTTTATCCCAGTCTACTCATTCAGCAGTTTGCACTTATTAATATTTCATATAAATGTAGGATATAAAAGAAGGTCTTCAAATGTTTAGTGTGTGTGTGTGTGTGTGTGTGTGTGTGTGTGTGTGTGTGTTGCTTGCATGCCATGGTACACATGTGGAAGTCAGAAGACATAATGTAAGAATCTGCTGTCTTTCCACCATGTGGGAATCCCAGGGATCAAACTTGGGTTGACAGCAAGAAGACCCCCCCAACCCATCTCGCTGGCCCTGAATGTATTTGTTTCTGTCTGTATGAGTTCTTAACTCAGCACCCCTTTGAAGTTCAGCTATGGCACTGCACCATCAGAAGATTTTTTTTTATCTTTCTCTTTAAGAAATACTTATTTATTATTGTGTGTATGGATGCTTTGCCTGCATGTATGTCCGTGCACCACGTTTGTGCTGGGTGCCCTCAGAGGCCAGAAGAGGGCCTCTGAAGTTGCAGTTGGTTATGAGTGCCATATGGGTGCTGGGAACGGAACCCAGGCCCTTTAGAAGAGCGACCTGTGCGCTTAACCACTGAGCCATCTCTCCAGCCCCTTTGCTTTTCCTTAGTGGCCGATACTCAAATCATATGGCTACCCTGTACTTTCCCAGCTTGTTTACAAACACAGTCAACAGTCCAAATCCATTCTGAAATTAAAAAAATAAACAAGGGTGATTTGTTTCCGTCACAAGGCCTGAGGACGAACCGTCCCTGGCGCTTCTAGCTCTGTCCTCTGCGGCTCTGGTCTTGGGGTCACCGCCTGGAGTGGGGCATATATTTACTGCTGATTAGTTTTCTCAAGTTGACCAGCTAGCTTAGGATTTTTAAAAAAGCGTTGCTGTACCTTCTAAGAAATCCTCATATATTCTTTCCATGCTTTTCTGCTCAGGTGTTGGCAAACATGATAATCTGATTTTTAATGTCATGTCTGACCGGGCACTTTGGCTCCATGGTAACAATCAACACGGGAGATCCACGCAGCATGCGGAAGAGATTCTATTCTGCTCCTCCACACGGAGCTATGCTTTGCGCTCGTCTGTCCGCTTCTCGTTCTTTGCCGTTTGAGACCATCACAGCACGGGGTTGAGATGGTGAGGTTGGAACGCCCAGCCTACCACCGTGCTGGTAGCTCAGCCACAAATCCTCTAGTTATTAGACCACGACTGTTTCTAGCTTCAGTGTGACAATGATAAGAAAACAAAACAAAACAAAAAACATTGGTCATGTTGCTCCCAGCTTAATGTTGTCTAATTAATTAATTTCTAGGCACACCAAATACAATCTGATGCCCCCCCTAGACAGCTATAATGGGGACGTTGACATCTAATAGTCTCAGGCTTCAAAAGCTAATAGGACTTTGCTTGAGATCTTCCAAACTGATGACATCATAACTGTACTGTGAAGACACGTGGTTTGAAAAATAAGCTGAGGCTCCGTAGTTCTCACGACGTCATCTTTGTCCTATCCACTAGGCACTGTGGGAGCCAACTGGTCTTGCTATTACGAAGGATGATGCTTTCGTCACTTAGCTCTGCCTGTCCGTTTTCTGCAGTCTTAGAGAACACTGGGTCTTCATGCGTCTGCACTGACTGTTTTGGAATATGTAGGTTGCTGACTGTCCCAGTTTCCCTTTATGGGGTGAGTGGAGTGCTGACTGCTAATGAGGCCCAGCTTTCTCTTCCTGGAATTCTTTCTTTGGGACAAGGGGCTCTGTCTCTCAACATCCCTGTGAAGCTCTCTGCCCTCCCGGGGAAGCTCCTGGACTCATAGATGGCTAAACTAGAGGAAAGCTTGTATGGGGGGTGGGTGGGGAGGAGACAGGAAATAACCAATGGCTTGTTACCTTCCTGGGGCCATCCTGGCTAGTTGGACTGGATAACCTACCTACTCCAAAGGAGAGAGCTGTGAAGTCTGTGGGTCAAAGGCAGGGCAACTGTCCCAGCAGGAGCTATGACGTCTAACACTCTCTGGAAATGGTAAGATAAGTCAATCTGGGAGGCCTCTGGAGACAGCATAGGAGATGCAGCCCATCTTAGGAAAAGTTAGGATGGACAGTGTTCCAGTTTGCTTCCCCATCATGGAGATGAAACATGATGGCAGAGAGGAACTTGGGGACCAAAGGGCTTATTTTCTTCACAGGTTACAGCCCGACATTGGGAAATCCAGGGAACCTGGAGCAGAAACGGAAGCAGAGGCCACGGAGGAGTGCTGTTTGCTGGCTGTTCCCTGCCACTTGCTCAGTTTGGGTGGGTGGCCTGTGTCCCATGTCTTTCAGGCTGGTCCAGGCACTGCTTGCCTCTGGATAAGGATGGAGGGACCTTGAGGTCAAAGGTCGCAAGGGCCCATTTATTTGCTCAGGGGGTGGCTAGAGCTCTTTAGGATGAGGCCTGTCACCTGGGCAGTGGGGAAGGGTTTTGAGGGTGAATGTGTCTGATTCACTAGGGCTAAGGGTGCCAGGACACTTAACCACACACAGTGATACAGCACCTCATTTACATGCAGTAGCACGGGGTCCTATCACAGGAAGGAGAAAAACAGTACTTAATTATCCTATGTGTGAGGGGATGACTTCTTGGTACAGTTAAAGGCCCTTCGCTGGAGGAGAGGATGTCAGCATAGGGTGGGATACTTCCAGGAATTCCTTGTGCTTGAACAAGTTATTTATCAGGAAAGGGCCAGACTTGTCGTCTTCCCTGAGGGCTGTGTGCTGCTCCTTACAAAATCTGGGGTTACCAGATCAGATGGAGTGAGAACCCCGCTGAAAAAAGGGGGGTCCGCCTTCACAGCCCAAGTGCAAAATGGCTGTCCAGAGAAGCCAGACCTTATCCAGAAGAGTCCCACACTTTCTTATACAACTTAGGACCACCTGCCCAGGGATGGCACGGTCCCCCTCCACAGTCACACAGTGGGCTGGGCCCTCCCTCATCAATCATTAATCAAGAAAGTGTCTTGTAGGCATTCAGTCTTTCCGGATGACCCTGGTTTGTGTCAAGTTGACAAAAAACTAACCACACAAAGCCAGTGTGGAATTAGCTGCAATTGGTAGCAAGACCCAAACGCTAAAAGAATAATAAAAACCAACAATAGCTCCCGCTGATTGAGCACCTGCCAAGCGTGAGGCTTTGTGCCAAGTTTCTCACATCAATGTGTCACGACTCCCGTGATGAGTCTGTAAGGCTGGCCCGGGCCAGCGCTCATCCCTTTCCTCAGGCCATGTTACCCCTCATTGGGCGACAAACCCCACAGGAAGCAGCCGTGTGGAAGAAGACAGAAAAGGGGGAGTAACCTACAGAGCCGCTTCCTTCTCCTCAGTAAAGGGCCCAGTGCCTGATGAGACGGCGTTACTCAAAATTGTTGGCTGAACGAGTCAAGGTAAAATGGGTTAAGATAGAAAATTTCAATCACGGTTCATTCTGCATAGTGGGTCCAACACTTCACATACACACACACACACACACACACACACACACACACACACACACAACCTAGAAAGCAAATTAGGGGAGAGCATAGTTACTTATTTTAACTCATGACCTCTGAGAGCTCAGTCCACGGTCATGTGCCCACAAGTCCACACGCCCACACGCAGAACAGTATGGGAGGGGCTTACTGAAAGACACTCTCAGGAGATTAAAAGACCAGCCCCCACCTTCCCAAAGTCAGGTGACCCATGTGGGAGGGGTTTTACTGCAAGACTATCTCAGGAGATGCAAAGACCAGACTCTCTTGGTCCCCAAAGTCATGTGGCAGTTGCCATCCAGAAAGTGACCCTGTCGATCTCAGCAGGTACTCTCCAGGTGCTCCCCAGGTGCTCTCCAGGTACTCCCCAGGTGCTCTCCAGGTGCTCTCCAGGTGCTCTCCAGGTGCTCCCCAGGTGCTCTCCAGCCATAGGAAGGTGGCCTTCCCAACTCACTTTTGATCATGATGTGTCATCTAGCAGCGGAAACCCTGACTTAGACACATGGTAACCCTGCAATGGCAGTTTGGGATGCAGAGGCATCTCTTTCTCTCAAGAATTCTAGGAGATAGAATAAAATAGCCGCTTTTCCCTGGAGAGTGAGAGTGAGAGATAGAGGTAGGTAGATGGATGGATAGATAGATGGATGGATGGATAGATAGATAGATAGATAGATGGATGGATGGATACATAGATAGATGAATAAATAGCTAGCTAGCCAGATAGATAGATGATAGATAGATAGATGGGTGGATAGATAGATAGATAGATAGATAGATAGATGGATAGATGGATGGATAGATAGATGGATAGATGGATGGATAGATAGATGGATGGATAGCTAGCTAGCCAGATAGATGGATAGATAGATAGATGGATGGATGGATACATAGATAGATAGATGGATAGATAAACAGATAGATGGATGGATGGATACATAGATGGATGGATGGATAGATAGATAGGTAGGTAGGTAGATGGATAAATAGCTAGCTAGCCAGATAGATAGATGATAGATAGATAGATGATAGATAAATAGATATATAGATAGATGATAGAGGGATGGATGGATGGATTGATGGATAGTAGATAGATAGATAATAGGTAGATAATAGATGATAGATAGATAGATAGATAGATAGATAGATAGATAGATAGATAGAAGATAGATAATGGCTAGATAATAGATAGGTAGATGATAGATAGTGTTTCCACCTCCTAGATATTTTAGAACTTTCCAAATAGTACTACCAATTATGAACCAAGGATTTAACTAACACACAAGCCGTGGAGGACATTTTGTACTCAAACTGTAACAACATCTATGTGCTAATGTTCAGATATTTTGAAAACTATGATCAATTTAATTCCTAATTAAAGTACTCTTTCTGTACACACCAGGCCCTTCTGTGTGTCACTTAAGCCCTAACTTAGTGATACATATGAATCTTAGGCTGACTAAATGCCTCTTAGGAACCTCGTGTGGGCACCAGCTGCAGCATGTGTGGCAGGCCATTGTGAAGATGGCTCTGAGTCCCACGTTCAGGGCTGTTGTGGCTTTCTCAAGGCAGGGGAGGCTGCTGGCCCAGTCACCTGGTCTCCTGCTCTCTCTCTCTGAATAAAGAGCATCTGTGTTCATTCATATATCTGTGAGAGAGAGAGGAGGAGGAGGAAGAGGAGACGACAGACAGACAGACAGACAGACAGACACACACACACACACACACACACACACACACACACACACACGGTGGCTGGGGAGACAGGCCGATAGACTGAGAGAGACAGAAACAGAGAGAGATTTAAAATGTCCCTCAAAACTATATGCTTGACCAGATAACATTTCAAACCAATCCAAAAGAAATCCCAGGAAATTCTGTAGCAAACTAGATCCCAACATTAGGAATCTCAGGTGACCTGTCTTTTTACTATTTAAGACTTGGGGCTGTGAGAAGCCTTAGCAGGTAAAGGCCGCTGCCAGCAAGTCTGAAGAGCTGAGCTGGAGCCCCAGGACCCATGGGGTGGAAGGAGAGAACCAGCTTCTGCAGCTGCCATGTGACCTCCATGTGTGTGCTGTGGCACATGTGCCCCCACACACACCTACACGCTCATGCACACATGTGCAAATAGATAAGGTATAATTTAAAAAGATTTTAAAGAAAAACATTAAAGCTTGTTTGAGTGGCATGGTTTGGTTTTCTGTAATTTCCCCTAAAATTCCATCCTTAGGTTGGATATAAAAACACTCAAGCATGTGACATTTCCCAGTGACTCACTCTAGGATAAGCTATAGTTAGAGATTGAACTGTGCTCCCATTTTACAGGTGGAGGCTTTGAGGCTTGGGACTCCTAACCAGGAGCACCACTAGGTATGATTTCTAGCCACAAATGGACGCATCCTTTTGTATGTATGAGTGTGTGTGTGTGTGTGTGTGTGTGTGTGTGTGTGTGTGTATGCCTGCTTCCTTTTATTTTCAGTGACAACACTTTCAAATAGACCTCAAGGATGGGTCATGGTCCTAAGTTCCACACTCTTCACAGACATGGAAGGTGCCTGCTTACCGTTGCATCTTAGTGAGAAGACTAGTCAGACCCACATGTCTGGATGTCCCCAACGTGGGTGCAACTCTGAGAGGCTGCCACAGCCCTGCTTCCCTGCCAAGGAGGCAGCTGAGCTTTTGAGCGGAGGAGCCAGCACTGTGTCTGCTTGGGGGAAGTTTTGGCTCCATCACCACAGGCATCAAAGTGGGCTGGAGCGATGTGCGATTAGACATTCTCATTTGCATTTTTCCCTAACAGCTATTTAGAGCCAGTCCTGAGACAGCACTGGCTGATGACTCTGGGAACAGGACTTGCTTCTATCCCCAGACCTAGAGGCAGCAGGAGGTCCAGCAGGGCCATCGGCACACTCTAGGGAACATGTGGGGCAGCTCTTCCACACCATCTCTTGTTTGTTTGTTTTGTGGAAGTGATGCTTCGTTTCATCCGTTCTCCTGGATGATTACCATAGCAGATATTGGGTCCCTTCCCAAGGTATCCAGGAGATCTGAGACCAAGCATTCATCTTAAGTTTAAATTTTCTCTCATAAAAAGGAGTAAGACTCTATCTCCCTAGAGCTCTTGTGTTGATGATGTGAGCCAATATTCACACCTCCCTCCGTGAGGTAGCAGTCAAGACCAGGAAAGCATTTGGCTGTCATCATGATGAAATATGGACAGGGAAAATGAGGGCGCTGTGGCAATGACTGGGGACCTAGGTTGCTTTGGGAGCCAGGGAAGCCTTCTATTTTACAGAGTATAGCTATGTTATTAGCATAGATTAATTACACATAATATTCCATGACATTATGACATTTCATACATATATAATTATTATATATGTTATATGTATAACATGAATATGAATATATTATATATTATAATTATATATTCATCCCACTGACCTCTTTCATCTCCCTCCCTCTCCTGCTGATCCCTTCTTCTGCCCAGACACAGATGATCAGGAAGCGAAGATTTCATGTCCAGTTAGGGCAACACAGAGTGAGCATCCTAAGATGGTTGCAAATACTTGGAGCAGGAAGTCCCCACACCACCTTTTCCTTCTACTAAAGGAAGTTAACAAGACCTCCTGGTTGTCGTGCGACTCTCCAATGCTCAGGCAGCATTCCTGAGTGCGTTTAGCTCTGCAAACTTTGAAGATGTGAGGCAGTAGAGGGCTACCACTTTTAGTGCAGGACGTGACAGTGACACAGGTATGCAGTAAGAGGGAGCACCATCTGCAGTGTGAGCTGTTTAGCCGCATCCCTGGTCTCTACTTGTTGTTTGATCAAATGTTTCCAGAGCTGGAGAGATGGCTCAGTGTGTCCCACTCTTACAAACAACTCCTGTTCAGCTCCCAGCACCAGGGACAGGCAGCTCACAGCCACCTGCAACTCCAGTGCCGGAAGGTCCGCCTCCTCTCCTGACCTCTGCAGGCACTGCACAAACATGTGCATATGCACATGTGTGCACATATGCACACACTACACATACACACATGTATACACACATATATACACATGTACACATGCACAGAGAACACATGCATACACGCAAACATACACATACACAGAATATATGCATTCACACAGCACACACATACATACACATACTTATATACACACACATACACACATGTACACATATACAGAGAGCACATACATACACACAGCACACACAAATTATTAGACATACATAGAGAGTACATACATACATACACATATACACACATATACATACATATATACACATACATACACACATGTCTACATACACAAGGAGCACATGTATACACGCAGAGCACACACATACTATACACACAAATATGTACACATACACAGAGAGTACATACACGCACATATACACAGCACACACACATACACAGGGAGCACACACACAGCATACACAGAGCTCACAACACACACACCTACACAGACCAGGCATGTGTACACACACATACACACACACACACACACACACACACACACACACACACACACAGAGCTAAAAGTACATGCACCTAACATTCTGCCTGCTGTTGGGAAAGTCACTCTAGGATGAGAATCGCTATTCTTGTGAGTTTACCTTAGAAGCTCATAGTCTGGGGGCTGAGTAAACCACGGTTTATTCTTCCAAGCTCAATGACAGGAGAGAGAAAAATAACTGAGTAATAATAAATTCAGAGTCAACTTGTGCCATGGTCAGGGTCTAGAGTGGCCTTGGGGAGGGATATACATCCTGCCTCTCAGCAACAAACTAAGCTGGAGCTAGGCTGAACGGTTCTAGGTAGAACTGGTCAAAACAGATATCCGTGGTAGTTCTGGAGATGACCGCGACACCAGTGGGCTCTGTGGCCTAATGGAAGGATGGGCCCAGGTGGAAGGCACAGTCCACCCCAGCGCGTGCTCTTTCCTGCTCCTTGGCCAGTGTTTGTTCCTAATATCCAGGCCCGTTGCCCCCCCTCCCCTGCTCCCCATCCCACCCCCAGCTGCCTGATTCGACCTTGGGCTTGCAGTGAATGGGGGCGGGGCGACCCTCTAGGGGCCACAGCTTTCTTTTCAGGGTCGCCCTTTTGTGCCGTCCACAGCATCACAGCTCAGCTTCCTGTGACCGGGAGTTACTAAGTTTCTGTATCTCACATCCCTTATGCCATAACACTTGAGTGACTGAAATTTGATGGCGGCCCTCTCTGTCTCGGCCTGCTTCAGGACAAGCATTTTAGAAACCCGCTGCTGTCTAAGACACTGTGAGTCATGTCCGTCCCAACGGAGGGCATTTGGGACGTGAGTCATCGCTCAGAACAGAGGCTGAGTAGACAGGGCGAGCGGTCAACTTCCTTCCTAATTCAATAATCGGTAATACATTTACCCGACCCTGAGAGAGGGCATGCCTGTTCAAGGAGTCAATTTGTCTGGCTTACAACAGAGGACAGTAGACCAGGAGAAAATGAACTCCTTCCAGGTCAAACAGGCGAGGCTTTAGAACTCCAGATTTGAGACTGGCTGGGATGGCGAGTTTAGCAGTGTGGAGGCCACCATGATCCCACTAAAAGTGACCACATGTCAGGCTTGGCACTCCCTCTGTCTTCATTAACCCCACCCAGCCACCCACCGCCCCGCAGCACTGACCGAGGGGAGTGGAATCCCCACAGGGTGTTCATGTAAGAGGTGATGGCGAAGGCACTGAGAAAGAGGAAGGGAACAGAGGCAAGCCGAGAGCAAGGGATCTGTTATGGGGTGATTGGAGGCCAATTCCTGGGGGCACTTGGGCAACAGTGTAGAAGCTGCATGTCACTGGGGCCGCTGTGTCGGGAAGAGTGTTAATGTGCGCTTTGAGCCTTACAGATGCAGATGTTGGCCGTGGGAAATGGTCCAGCAGGATGCCCAGGCCCAGGAGAATGCGCTGACAGGCTCCGATGCCTCTGGCGCTCTCTAGGCCCTCAGATTTTTTGCATATGGCTCGGGACTAAGACAGAAACCAGATCCTAGAAGCAGATCATTAACACTGTAAAAATTGTGTCTTGTTTCTTGTCTCTCGTCTCTGAGGGAGGGACAGTTACTGCTGTCTCTGAATCCTCAGTCCCTTAGAGAGAGGCATCACTCACTCATCTGGCTCCATGTGCACAGTGAAGCGTGTGTTGTATTACTTGCTCAGCTTGTTTGTTTATTATTCTGTGTATGCTATCCTCTCCAGGCTTGATGAGCACCCCTTTCTCTCCCTCCCTCCCCCTCTCTGTGTCTGTCTGTCTGTCTCTCTCTGTCTCTTTCTTTGTGTCTGTCTGTCTGTCTGTCTGTCTCTCTCTCTCTCTCTCTCTCTGTCTATCTCTCTCTCTGTGTGTCTGTCTGTCTGTCTGTCTCTCTCTCTCTCTCTCTGTGTCTGTTTCTCTCTCTCTCTCTCTCTCTCTCTCTCTCTCTCTCTCTCTCTCTGCTCTCACACTTCTCCCTCACTGTCATGCCCCTCTTGAGATGCTGAGCTGGGTCCATGTGCACTGGGGTTACCCAGCCCTCTGCAGCACTAGGTCCAGAGAGCCGACTCAAGACAAACAACCCTCTTACCTCTAGTGGCGGCAAAGCCACATCTAGAGCATCTTCTGGAACACGAAATACAAAAGTGCCCCCTCCTGCCTACCCCCGCCATCTGGCATCAAGGCTTGAGAAATTATTTGTGGTCTTGCCTATTTACTTTTTGTGTTGGTTCATTTCTGTGAGTGTCGGCGCATGGGTGACAGCACACGTGGGTCAGGGGACAACTTTCAGGAGTCCGTTCTGCTTTGTTGAGGCAGGCTTGTTTCTTTTGTTTGTTTGTTTGTTTTTGCAAGACTGCTGTGTGTTCTAGGCCAGCTGGCTCACGGGCATCCAGGCTATCCTCTGTGTCCACCTCCTACCTAGCTGAAGAAATGGTGAGATCGACAGAGGCTCGCAACCACACCTGGCTTTTCACGTAGATTTTTTTTTTTTTTTTTGAGATTGAATTCTGGTCATCAGGCTTGCACAGCAAAACCTTTTACACCCCCTACCCCTCACAACCCTTAGCCTGCCCATCCTCCACAACCCCTCCAAAAAACCTTCTCATTGGGCCGTTTTTGTTTGTTTTTGTTTTAAGACAGGGTTTCTCTGTGTATCCTTGGCTGTCCTAGACTCACTTTGTAGACCAGGCTGGCCTTGAACTCACAGCAATATGCCTGCCTCTGCCTCCCTAGTGCTGGGATTAAAGGTGAGCGCCACCATGCCTGGCCTTGTTCTTTTTTTTATTTTTTTATTTTTTTTTAATTTTTTATTTATTTTTAGACAACCTCATTAGTCAGTCTAAACTTGCCTGGAACTCCCTATGTATTTCAGCTGAATTCCAACTCATGATCTTCCTGCTGCTGCGTGCCAAGTGCTGGGAGTGTGGGCACGCGCCGCTGTGTCTGGCTTTGCGGAGCTGTGGGAGAACTAAACCCGGACCCACTCAAAATCAGCCGCACGGAGTGCCTCAGGGTTGGGCCACAGCACTGATGTGTTTAACAGCTTCCTAGCTAATTGCACCAGGGTCCGAAATACCTCACAGAACAATCTCGGAGGCTAGCAGGAAAAGTACGCCTGGGCTTCAAAGAATTCATGATTCTACTGGTCCGGGAAGCCGGCACCATTTTTATTCCCATGGGGTTTTCAAGGGACGCGGATGCTATTTGCTGCGGGCTTCAGTGTGAGGACAGTTTTAAGGGTGGTGGTGGGATGATAGCGAGCCCCACCTTACACATAACTCAACCGAGTCTTAACCAGGATCCGGTTAGAGCTTAGGACCGTGACCCACACAGGCTTCACGTGGCTGCAGTCACTGCTTCGCCTCACACAAGCCAGTCCTGTAACTTCGCAGCCACGGCCGCTTTCCAGTGCTGTGCGGACGCTTGCCTGGCGGGCTGCGCAGACTCAGTTCCAAATTCCTGCCGGCAAGAAGGAAGATGCGTCAGAGAGACAAAAGCTAATTTAGCCTCATTAATCAAGATAACACTAATTGCTCCAGTCTTCTTAATGAAGGGCCACTAATGCGTAAAGAAATACTTGAGGCGAGACAATTTAGAGGTTGCTCTCTCCAGGGCCCTGGCTCATAGCGAAGGCTGTTCTGGGGGTTGGATACAGAGCTGTGTGCGCCCTGCCTGGGTGGCCAGGGTGTCATGGTAAGGCAGAGCTCCAGTTCCAGGAGATTCCAGGCTACACCTCAATGGCCTAGTGAAGAAAAGTGATATTTAAATTATCTGTACAAGTCAGAAGTTAGACCTGAGTGTGGGGGCGGGGTGCACAAGTCAGCCTGTCACCCAGTACTTGGGAGATGGAAGCAGTAAGATGGTGAGACGAAGGCCAGCCTGGGCTACATAGCACGACTCCTTCACAAAAAGAAAATGAGAAGTTAGGGCCAAATAATGCCACACATATAGTATGGTATAGTATAGTATTATATGGAATTATGTGACTCTGTGTGTGTGTGCGCGCTCGTGTGCACGTGTGTGCATGCAACACACACATGCAGGTGCTCACATGCCAGCCACAGCGTGTATATGGTTGTCGGAGAAGAGCAACCTCAGATGTTGATCCAAAGCCTCTCGTCTGCTGTTGTGTAGCCCAGGCTAGCTCAGCAGCCAGCTTCCAGAATTCGCCTGGCCCTCCCTCTCGTCTCTCTACAGGAGTGTTGAGATTGCAGACATGTACTACCATGTTCACATGTTATGTGGGCTCCGGGGGATCTGCTCTCAGGTCCTCACATCATACAATAAGTGCGTTAGTCCCTTGTTAGCTCAGCTTCCTCTGTTCGTATTTCTTACAACTTCGGACGTGCATCAAGACTTCAAATACCCGAGTAGTTTACACCTTTATTGAGTATTCATTTGGCTTCCAAGACTGAGGAACAAGAGAGGGCTTTCCAGACTCCTAGAGGAAGCAGGCTTTCTTATGTTTGTGGGCCCCTCTTTCAAGCCCTCTTATCCACATGTCTTTCCACGGAACAGTGGTCCTTTCATTGGAACAGGCTTATGAAGCAGAGACAATGCAGTGAGATTAGGCTCTGATCCTGCATCCCTTCTTCCTCCTCCTGCACAGGGGTCTGCTTCTGAGAATTGTGACAACAAGCAAAGAGAAACTTGTCCAGCAAACCACCTGGTGGAGATGCTACCCCAGCTGTGTCCAGCAAACCACCTGGTGGAGATGCTACCCCAGCTGTGTCCAGCAAACCACCTGCTGCAGATGCCACCCCAGCTGTGCCCAGCAAACCACCTGCTGCAGATGCCACCCCAGCTGTGCCCAGAAAACCACCCGCTGCAGATGCTACCCCAGCTGTGCCCAGCAAACCACCTGGTGGAGATGTTACCCCAGCTGTGCCCAGCAAACCACCTGGTGGAGATGTTACCCCAGCTGTGCCCAGCAAACCACCTGCTGCAGATGCTACCCCAGCTGTGCCCAGCAAACCACCTGGTGGAGATGCTACCCCAGCTGTGTCCAGCAAACCACCCGCTGCAGATGCTACCCCAGCTGTGCCCAGCAAACCACCTGCTGCAGCTGCTACCCCAGCTGTGTCCAGCAAACCACCTGGTGGAGATGCTATTCCAGCTGTGCCCAGCAAACCACCTGGTGGAGATGCTACCCCAGCTGTGTCCAGCAAACCACCCGCTGCAGATGCTACCCCAGCTGTGCCCAGCAAACCACCTGGTAGAGATGCTATTCCAGCTGTGTCCAGCAAACCACCTGCTGCAGAGGCCACCCCAGCTGTGTCTAGCAAACCACCTGCTGCAGATGCTACCCCAGCTGTGTTCAGCAAACCACCTGGTGGAGATGCTACCCCAGCTGTGCCCAGCAAACTACCCGGTAGAGATGCTACCCCAGCTGTGCCCAGAAAACCACCCGCTGCAGATACTACCCCAGCTGTGCCCAGAAAACCACCCGCTGCAGATACTACCCCAGCTGTGCCCAGCAAACCACCTGCTGCAGATGCTACCCCAGCTGTGTCCAGCAAA
>OU015755.1:3385414-3395602 GCA_907169655.1 Acomys percivali | reverse complement strand
GATGCTACCCCAGCTGTGTCCAGCAAACCACCTGCTGCAGATGCTACTCCAGCTGTGTCCAGCAAACCACCTGCTGCAGAGGTCACCCCAGCTGTGTCTAGCAAACCACTTGGTACAGATGTTACGCTACTCCAGGTGTGTTCAGCTTGAAATCATGGGCCTCCTGCCAGTCAGGGTGTTTATGAATGTGACACAACACAAAACTCAGTCTCTCTCTCTCTCTCTCTCTCTCTCTCTCTCTCTCTCTCTCTCTCTCTCTGTGTGTGTGTGTGTGTGTGTGTGTGTGTCTGTGTGCCTGTGTAACTGTGTGTTCATATGAGTGCAGGTGCCCACAAGGGCTAGAAGACAGCATTAGATTTCCCTGGAGCTCGCGTTACAGGTGCTTGTGAGCCACCTGACATGGGTCATGGGAATTGAGCTTGGTCCTCTGTGAGAACAGCAGATGCTCTTGACCACTGAGCTATCTGTCCAGTCCCGAGTATCTTTTGTTGATTTTACTGCAAGCGTGATTGTATGGTTCTTGGGTATGAGCTTGGTGGCATGGCTGGACACAGCTGGCCTGAGCATGCTGCCCTGTGCATGACAATGGTTGCCTCTTCCATTCTGAAAGAATGTGAAAGGCAAATGGAACAGAAGCCATACTGAGGGAAAATGTGGGCTTAGCTGTATGTAGCCTCCACTGACCCCAAGGGGCACCTTGAGCATAAATGCTGTCATAGAGTTGCAGCTACCTTGATGTGAGGGAGGGGCGCGGTGTGTGTGTGCTGTCTTGCCCTGACTCAGTCATTGATGGAGAGGCCAGACCATCACAGGTGTTCTAGAACTGGTACCCAGCAGGCTCAGGGGCAGCCGACTAACACTCAGAGGGGGATGCTGACATGGTGCGGGCAGACAGCTCTAGAGAGCGGAAGCATCCAGGAACCTCTTCCCAGGTCATGTGTGAAGCCAGTGCTTGTGGGCAGTATCCCATATTTCCTCCTAGGTCTTTTCCACTGGCTTCCCAGGGCCCTGTCTCTCTGCAAGAATGCCACTAAGACCCGGTGAGTTCTATCCGTCAGTAAAGCACCAAGACCTGAGTTCGGATCCTGCACCTGGAATCCCAGTTCTGGGAAAGCAGAGACTGGTGGATCCCAGGATGCACTGGCCAGCCAGCCTGGCCTATCTGACTCAGTGAGATTCAGAGAAAAGGTTTTTTTGAGAGCTCTGGCTCAAAACCCAAGGTAGAGAGCATCCTGAGGAACAATAAATAGCCAAGGTTGACTTCTGCCTCTACACACATGCGCCCCCATGTGTACATGCACACACATGCACAGTTTAAATAACACTTAAGAGTGCTATTGGCATGTCTTACTGAAACTATCTCTGTGCACTTGGAGGCCAAGAGAGCTCTGCCCGACTCCTTCCTTCAGGCTTTCAAACCCAGAGCCCCAGGAGGCACAAGCTGGAGCCCCAGGGCTTGGTGCTTACAGACTCAAAACTTTTTGGTTCCTTCTTACATTTCCTCCTTTCCTATATTTTATTAGTAAATTTTGTTCTTTCACAATTTCATACCCATGCGCTATGTATTTCGACTCACCTCCCTCTTGCCGCTGCCAGCCCACCCCATAAACTAGTCCTATAGTCACAAGCTTGGCTTGCTCTTCCTATACCTCTAAACAAATTTAGCCGGGACCGTCTGTGTGTCCCGGAGTTTGGAAGTGACCATCGGAGCCCAGGAACTCACCAGTGCCGAGACTCACCTTCTCTTAGAGTCTGTTGATAACCGACAGATCAGCAGTACGTGGTAAGGCCCCGTGGGTCCCTCCACCCTTTGCAGCTGGCTCTGAGGAAGGCCCAGCTTCCATGCACCCAGGGCCTGTATGTTCCACCACTGTGAGCTCCTGGTCCCCACGTCTGTGCCCTGCTTAGAAGATGCTATTTACAGCCCTCTCCAATCCCGTGCCTCTTACGTTATTTCCACTCCCTCTTCTGCACTATCCCCTGAGCCTTGGAGAGTTGTCTAGATGTCTTGTGTAGGCTTAGACCTCAAAGGGCTCCCCTCCTCAGCATCTGGGGCAGCCATTGGTCTTTGCCTGGGTCTCTGGCGTCTCTGTTTAGGACCGCACTGTGGATGCCTTTCTATTTCGTACCTTTGTGCTCAGTCCACCCAGGCTATTTCCGGTGAAAAGGCCAACAAGCAATGCCTTGTGATTTTGGTTTTCTGGGGCTTGATGAATGTCTGCAAGTAGTTTCAATTGCACAGAAATGAAATAAAGACAGATGGTTCTCTCCAAATAGACGGAAACGCGCAGAAGCTCCAGTTATTCTCCAGCCCTTGTGGGCCCAGAGAAAGACTCACGCAGTGACTCTGGAGCGTGAAGAAATATCTTGTCTTTAAACAAGAAATAGGGCGCAGCCTATCTTCGGGTGCTAACAGGTGCGCTCAGAGATTGAATTCCCTACAGCAAATGCTGTTTTGTTATGAAACAGAAGAGCAGCACGGCCTGGGGACAGGAGTCTGATACGGGAAGCCAGTAGTCTTGAGGTTGACATCACTGCGCCTTCCAGAACACCACCCTCAAGTTGAAGGACCGCCTCTTCCCATGTGCAGCCGTGTGAAATTAGCACTGTGACGTAACAACATTCACGAACAAAACCCGATTTTCACAAAGTGATGTCACTGTTATTTAAAAGGAAGCAAAGCTGGACCAAGTCAGTGGATTGAACCCGAGGTCTTACCTCAAGTCCCGAAATGTGGCAAAAACCAAACCAAACCCCATCGCCACCAACAGAGGAAGCAAAGCGAAGCTGCTGCTTCTAACATGCCTGTGATGTTAGACTCCCCTGCCGGGGTCACCAGCATTATAACCTCCCCCTCAGATCGGACTGTGAGAGCTGACTGATGTGCCATCTTCCTAGCATCCTTTAAGTGAGGTCTTCATGCAAAAGCCATTTTCTTGAGCCAAAGAAGAAATTGTCACATCGCCCTCTGGACTGTATAGTAGCAGCAGCGGCAGCATGGAGAAGTGAAGTGGGCACAGGGCACTGCTTTACCCCGAGACCTGGTTCTATCTGGGCCACCTGTGTGCAGATGCCCCCAAAGTTCAATCATCCTAAAAAATGCTCTGACCAACCCAGCCGGAGGCACATCTCTCAATTCCAGGTCGAGTCTGGGTGGGAGAGACAGCTGGCTACAGTCTCTAGGGCAGAGGCTCTCAGCCTTCCTAACCCTGTGACCCTTAAATACAGCTCTTCTTGTGGTGGTGACGCCAACCATGAAATTACTTTCATCTTTATTTCACAACTGTAATTTTGCTATTGTTATGAATCGCAGTGTAAATATCTGGTATGCAACCCTGTGAAAGGGGTTGCGACCAACAGGTTGAGAACCACTGTACTGAGTAAGGGCCGTCCCTGGCTTTAGTAGCTCTTTCAGATGCGAAAGCAAGGGAGGGGGGTTGAGCTAGTGAGGCGCATCTGGTGATTGCTAAGCCTTCTTCCTGTGGCCACACAGCTCTCTCCTGTAGGGGGTGGGAGCTGCCTATGATCCCGATGTGTGGGTGTGGTTGGCACCAGATCATAAGAACTCTTGTCTGACAAGCTAAATACTTTGCATTTTTTATCAGAGGCGATAAAGGTAACTGAAGGTTTTACAAGTTGGAGAGGAGCAGAGGCAGTTCAGGAGAAAGAAGGAACTCTGTGATGCAGAAAATAGATAAGCAAGGGGGAAGATGTGGAGGCGGGAGGCTGGGGTGGAGGGTGTTTGGCTCACCTGAAGCGGTCAGCAGTGTCAGAAACGGGGGCGGGGCAGTGTGGGGGCAGAGGAGGAAGTTGGGAGGTGACTTGACACCCTGCTTTTTGACCCCCGCTGTTTACTGGGATCTAGCACTGTTTGTGGCTGCTGAAGACGTTAGAGAAAGAGGAATTTGGGGACAAGCCCATAAGACACTGTGGATGTGTGCACCCATGTCTCTCTTGACTTTGACACCTGGATGTCTCCAATGTGCAGAACAGAGTGGAAGCAGATGTTTGGTTGACATTTCTTAAAACGAATGCACAGCCATGAGTGAGTTAAAGTCTAGTGTTTAACAACTTCTGTAACTCCGTGCTAATAGGGACCAGTGTTGTGAGGGTGACATGTGAACAGTCTGGGGTCAGTAACTATAAACAGTAGACTTAGGGAACACAACAGCAGGGTGTGGGACCCACACCGTGACCCATCTTTTCCCCTCCCTCCTCAGAAGCGTTGACGTTTGTGTCAAGCTTGAGAGAACACACAGTGTCATGTCCAACCTTGTTACCAGACCTGGCAGTGAGCTCCGCAGCCTCCAAGGGGTCCTAGGCAGTCTTTTCCTCTGACCAAAGACCTTGTGTGAAAACCAGTCTTCCTTCCGTGGCTACTTGAGTGTCTTTAAAAAAAAAAAATGAAAACAAGGCTGATGAGATGGATAACGTAATTATCTTCTAAGCAGGCCATGTTAAAAAAAAAATAGCTGGGTGTAGTGGCAGCTGTGCGTCGTCACAGAACTAGTGGCTTGGTGACATTTGGATCCCTGGGACTCACTAGCCAACTAGCTTAGCTTTCTTGGATAATTCCAGAACCATCAGAGTTTACACAGCTGTCTGCACACACACATACACACACATGTATATGTATATACTTATATATACACACACATGTATATATATATACTTATACACATATGCACGTCTGTGTGTGTGTGTGTCTATAAGATCAGCATTATCACACCCACTTCAGGAATGACAAGACTAGGACCTGAGGAGTAAACACCAAGCCAGAGACGCCCAGGCTGAGAAAGATAAAGAGCAGGAGTTGCCATCTCTATAACTTTGCACTGTTTCTTCATATACCGCCCTTGAAATTTGAGCCTAAAAATGTTTGAGGCTAGCCTGGGCTACAGAGTCAGTTGCAGGATAGCCTGGGCTACACAGAAAGACCCTATCTGGAAAATCAAAAACAAGAAGAATAAGCAAGAGTTGGGGTCAGGAGGGTGGCTCAGTGGATAGAGATGCTTGCTGCCAGTCCTGATGACTTGAGTTTAATCTGTGGGGCCCACACGGCAGAAGGCGTGAACAGACTCGCCCTTGTTGTCCTCTGATCTCTATGCACTTGCAGAGACACAGATAAACCAATGCAGACATTGTTAAACCACTGAGCAAAGTTTAAAATTTAAGTGTATAGAACTGGAGAGATGGCTCAGTGGGTGAGAGTACTGGCTGATCTTCTATAGGACCCATGTTTGGATTCCAGCACCCACATGGTGGTCACAACCATCCATAACTACAGTTCTGGGGAATTCAACACCCTTTTCTGGTCTCCACAGGCACCAGGCACACATGTGATATACATACCTACACATACAAGAAAAATACCCATACATATAAGATGAAAAAATTAGAAAGAAATTAAGCATAAAATCTCTAGAACAAAGTTCTAGACCAAAGAAAAAAACCGTATTGCTCCGATTTCGACAGTGATTTTAACCATCTAATATGTCACATTGTGAAGACTGTGCAGGCAGTATGCATCTCAGCTGGGAGGCTAAAGTGGGCCTAAACAGAAGGAGTGTGGGTCGGCAAGGAAGCAGACAACCTTTCAAGTGTGTTCAGCTCTCAAAAAATAACCTCCAGGATACAAGCTTCTCCACAACACGGAGTTTCCAAGTCCCCAGCAAGCATTGCCAGCTTCTCTGAGCAGAGCTGGGCCAGAGCTTCCTAACACGCAGGGACATTTTCAGAACATATAAATACCAAAGCCATTTTTGCCTTTTTAAAACTCTGGTTTGAGAATTACCAACTTTAATCGTGATCAGATTAGAAGAAAGAGCAAGGCAGAGGGGCTGAAGGAAGCCAGTGTTCCTGTCTGTCTGCTCAGCCTGTGCTCCTGTCTGTCTGCTCAGCCTGTGCTCCTGTCTGTCTCCTCAGCCTGTGCTCCTGTCTGTCTGCTCAGCCTGTGCTCCTGTCTGTCTGCTCAGCCTGTGCTCCTGTCTGTCTCCTCAGCCTGTGCTCCTGTCTCCTCAGCCTGGCTTGGTGAGCTAGGAAATCACTTCACCTTTCTCAGTCTGCACTTTGGAATTTCAGAGTGAAAAATATTAATGAAGATGAACTGATATAAAAGTGCATAAGTGCATTTGTTGTTGTGGCAAAACACCTGACACCCCCCCCCCCCCGCAAAGGCAGTTTAAGGGGCTGGAATGATGGCTTAGTGGTCAAGAGCACTGACTGCCCCCTCAGAAGACCTGGGTTCTAGTCCCAGCACCACCAGCGTCACAACCATCCATAGCTCCAGTTCGAGCGGATCCAATGCCCTCTTCTGACATTATTTTTTTTAAACAAGCAAGTTGCTAAAGAAAGATTCCTTTTGGCCTATTGTTGAGACTCTACCAGGGTGGGAAGACATGGCAGTGCTCATGGGGACAGAAACATGGCACTGGACCCCTCACATGAGGGCAGAGCAGAGAGCGGCAGTGAGGGACATGGGCAGACCTCCTCCCATTTCAGTCAGCCCAGGACCCCAGCCCAGTGTGATCCTGCTCACAGTCAGGATGGGCCTCCCCTTCTCTGTTAATCTCTGAAAACTGGAAAGCTCTGGAAACAGAAACAGACATGCCTTGAGCTGTGTCTCCTAGGTGGCTTCAAACCCAGTCAAGTGGACAGCGAAGACAAGGGGGCTACTTCTTTGTAAGAGAAATGAAACAAACTTCTCTTTTGCTGTTCAGTTGTGTGGAAGGATGGAAGAGGATAAAAGCAAACCCTCAGCTAAACCACAGCAGAGCAGGCAGGCATCAAATCCACCTAGACAAGAAATGGGCGTCCAGTGCTGTGGTGACACGCTGCTCGCTGTCTAGATTTGTGTGAATTCCACTTTGAAATCCTGCCTGTGCTTTGTACGAATAGAAATAAAATTGAAAAGAAAACCCCACAAGTTTGTGAGGGAAACTCTAAAACAAGCACACAGACACTAACAGATGGGTGTTTCCAATGGAATCACACAGCAGATTGAAGGCAGACCTGCAGAGAACTCAGCCAGGTAACTTTCTGATGTGGTTCATCGACTCAAAGGTAACCCCCTGCCCCCCACCCCGGGAAACAAATATTGAACTTAGGATTCCCCCGCCCAGTGGTTATCAATTCTAGAACCACTTGCCACATGTCCTAACTTTGAACAAATAAGTAAACACTGATGGTGGGATGCTAAAACGAAACGTGTTGTGCTGGCCTATAGTTGAACACAAATTCAAGATACTCACAGTTTTTATTACTACTTTATTTGTTTTGCCCTCTTGCCAAAGCGCACACATAGAGGTCAGAGGATAATGGTTCCCAGGAATGAGGCACTAACCTGCTGGTGTGGCGAGGGGACAATTGGAAGCAGAATGGTGGCAGCCAGAGGAGGAAGTGTCGCGTTCTTCAGGGATGTGCCCTGGGTAGGCAGATGGCTGTTCTGACGCCTGTGTGCTCACACAGGCAGTGTTGTACCGGGAGAGGCTCGCCATGCGTATTACAGAAGAATACTGACTGATCTGTATAGAAAATTTGCAGGAACATCATCCTTTGAGCAGCGGTATAGTTGCTGATTTAGGCAAAAAATTATCAGTGGACACTGACACCATGAAGTGCAAAGTCCTCTCAGAACGGGAGACCCGCCTCTTGGCTTGCCAACTTAGACGCTAATAGACTTGGTCTGTTGTTGGTTATCTATCTGGGATGAGCGGTGTTCACCAACCCCCCAACCCCAGGAAAAGTCTCACACCACAGTGTGCAGCAAAATTGTCTCAGTGCTGTGTCTCTTGTTAGATCTCTACCTTCATAGATTCTTCTGATGTCAATGTAAGATGCACACTGGGGCCAAGCCAGCCTTTGCCCTGACTGACGTGTGCAGGGTGTGAGACATCTGGTCCTGTTGCAGCCACTCCAGAACCTGGAGTGACAGGTCCTGTTGCTCAAAGGAAATCGACAGGCAGTTCTCTTCCCTAAGCTGTAGCACAGGGTGAGTGCAGACAATGTGGGCGGATCCATAGGATGGGGTGAGTGGATCCATAGGATGGGGTGAGTGGATCCATAGGATGGGGTAAACAGATCCATAGGATGGGGTGAACAGATCCATAGTGTGAGGTGGACAGATCCATAGGATGATGTGAGTGGATCCTATATATGTGTGTGTGTGTGTGTGTGTGTGTGTGTGTGTGTGTTTAAAGAGTTGTGAGACTGTTGGTTCTATTCTTTGTTGTCATGTTGCTCTGACACCCCCTTAGTCCTCACTACCCCTTGTGTGAGCCCCTCAAGACAAGTGGAGACGCTCTCACCCAGATACAAGTTAGAAACAGGAGCTCTCAGGCCACAGCCGCAGACTCACAAAATCAAGCCTACATGTTAGGGCTGGGTAGGTGTAGGGGTGCAGATTAGTAAGGCTGGGCTTGGTGGCAAATGCTTGTAGCTTTGGTGCCCTGCAGCAAGGAGAGAGGTGGAGACAGAGCCCTCAGAAGCTCAGCATCACTTTTCTCGTCACTATGACAACCCATGAGGCAGCGAGGAAGGGTTTGTTTGGGCCACAGTTTGAAGGTTCAGCCCGTCATGGTGAAAAGAGAAGGCAAGGCCGCAGGGTTATAAGGCAGCTGGGCACCACATCCTCTGTCAGGGAGCAGAGAGAGGCTTTCTGGTGCTGAGCTCATTTGCTCTCTGTCATTCAGGGTCTGACATTCAAGCTGGGTCTTCCCACCTCACAGACACACCCAGAGGTTTGTTACTATAGTGATTCTTAATCCCGCGCCCCATGTAGTTGTCAATAAACAGGAGTCCTCTAGGCAGGATGTAAGGCCACAGGGGCCTCTGCAGGGGTGGAGTGTCAGCTGGCACACCACACTCCCACATCTCAGCAGATGAACCCATGCTCTTTAGGCTTTCTCACCCCCACTCTCTTATGTGGTCCAGAATTCCATCCAGCTCAAGGGGTGAAGCCACCCACATTCCAGGTGGGTCTGCCCTCCTCAGTTAACACTCTGAAATGTACATACACGCACACGCACACAAGCAAACAAAAAACCCGCATACACACATGCACGCCCCACAACCACAGACCCCGAATGTCCTGGGTGTCCTGGAATTTACTAAGTAGACCAGGCTGATCTAAAACTCAGGAGAATCCTCCTGCCTCTGCCTTCCGAATGCTGGGATTAAAGGCTTGTGCCACCACGTGCAGCTCCATCTTATCATGTGAAACAGGTTCTCACTGGGCCTGGAGCTCTTTAATTCAGCCAGACTGACTGACCCGCAGACCCAGGCTCTTCCTGTGAGTGCTGGGATTCCAGGCTGGAGACGAAACTCAAGTCCTCAAAACCCAAAGTGGATGGCATTTGAGGAACAATACTGAAAGTTGACCTTTCATCAACACACTCATGCACTTCCATGCACACACACACACACACACACACACACATACACACACACACATGCACCTACACGCACGCACACATATGTGCACACTGAAATTTGCTCCAGTGACTGTAAAGTCCCATCTCTAAGCTGCGGGCAGGAGACATCTCATCTTGCAGCCCACAGGCTGGGAGGATTGTCTCTTGCTCTGAGGAGATCTGGCCTTTTGTTCTTCTTAGGCTTTCAGCTGACTGGATGAGGATGTTCTCTGTGACTGAATCAAATGTTAATCTCACCCCAAACCTTCACAGAAACATCTGGAACAATGCCTGACCAAATACTTGCGGTTTCTTGTGGTCTAGGTTAAATTGACAACATAAAACCAGACATCACATGATGTACGTGTGTGTGTGTTGACATACATAACACACATCTTATATGCATGTATGTGTCTCTAGTGATTGCTGCATACACAGAGAGACTAGATAGCTCTGTACTGATAAATATGTGCACCCACACAAAGACTGGTGTGTATATATGCACTGTACTAAAGAATGTATATTCTGGCTGGGCGTGTTGGAACACTCCTTTAATCACAGCACTCAGGGAGGCAGAGGTATGCAGATTGATGTGAGTTGGAGGCCAGTCTGGTCTACAAAGTCCAGGACAGCCAGGACAGTAAAATCCTGTCTCCAAACAACAACAACAACAACAACAAAAGTCTATTCTGCAAAATCCCTGTTCAGCACACAGACACACACACACACACACATGCACAGAGACACACAGACACACAGAGGCACACACACACACAGA
>OU015755.1:3369387-3380414 GCA_907169655.1 Acomys percivali | reverse complement strand
CCCCCCACCCCACTCCAGGCCTTAACCTTGCTGATATTGTCATCTCACTCTACAAAGAGACATTTTGTTTCCCATGGAAACTTTAAAATACATGAAAATTCAGGTCACTCGATATTTAAAAACTCGGTGTGAGCATTTGGTGTGCACCCTGAGTTGCAGCGCTGGCAGAAGAGCATTTTCCGCTGGTGTTTTCAGCCAGCCGTAGCTATTTCCAAGCTCTTTCTACATGCTAAGGCTTTGTCCAAAGTGCTCAGAAACACCAACGAACAGTGCAAGGCTCCCAGCTTACACTCTAGTAATGACTAAAGAGGGGACGTAGGCTTGCAGCCCTACCTGTGACCCCAGTCCCTGGAAGACTGGGAGTTAAAGGCCAGCTTTTGTGCCCTAGTGCTGGGGATAGCCTGGACTACACAAAAATTTGTCATAACCTTGAGACTCACAGAGTAAGAAAAGTGACAGCGTGTTACAAGATGACAAGTGGCATGGGTAAGAAGAACACGAAACAACCCGGAGGTCGTTAGAACAGAGGGACAGAGGGTGGGTCCATCTGGCTCCCTGCCTTTGTGGTGCCTCATTCTGCCATCCAAATGCCTGCTTGTTGCTGAACCTCAGTGAATAAAATTACAACAAAATTATAGTGCAGGGCTGGAGGGTGGACAGGAAGGAGACACCACACACATGTGCATATACACATTCACACACATGCACACACACTCACACACATGTACACACACACACTCACACATTTCCATACATATGTACACACACATGCACAAGTATTCACACACATCAACACACACACACACTCACATGCACATATATGCACACACATACATATACACACTCATACACATGCATACACACATGCATGTACACACACAAAACACACCCACACTTGCATACACACATGTGCACAAACATATACATGCTTGTACACACATGCATATATACACACACACAAAACCTGTACATACACACACTCACACCCCTTTCCCCGCCCCATGCACACACACAGCCCTGATTGTGTGTGTGAATTTCTGGGAATACTGTTACCATTTCACCCTGAGTACAGACGTGGCTGACTCAGCTCTGTGAGTTTCACCAGCTCTGGACTCAGAGAAACACTGTAATACGATTTGCTTACGGTCGTTATGAACCAAGTCTGGGCTTTTATTGCAAGCAATCAGTTTCTTACAGCGAGAAAGATTCTCAGAGTCATAAATCAACATCCGGTAAAGATCACTGATGAGGTTGCCCTGTTCTCATCAGCGTCTAGCAGCAGCAGCAGCAGCAGCAGCAGCAGCACCCAGGACCAGACACCCACCTCAGGGATTGACAAGTCTCTATGATTATTTCTGCTTGGCGGTTGCAGGATAGTTATGTAGTAAGAAACAAATAGCTGCATAATAAAATGTCGAATGTTCTAAAAACCACGTAGCAGGGAAGTGCCAGAAACAACCACTTCTATTTCTGTTTGGACACTTTGTTTTGCTCCATCACCTCAAGATACACACACTGCTCACCTGCTTGTTGTTTTGAGACAAGGTTTCATATGACCTCGAACTCCCTATGTAGTCAAGCCTGGCCTTGAACTCCTGGTCATCCTCTTTGCGACCGTCCAGGGTAGCGATTCTAGGCGTGTGCCACCATGCCTGGCTACATCTTCTACTTAATCGCTTTAAAGAGCAGAAATTCTGGAGGAGTCTGTTCCAGCTTTCCACTGCTGTGACAAAACACTCGGTGTAAACAATTTACAAGGAGGAAAAGGTCATGCTGACTCCTCGTTGCTTTCAGTCCGCGGTTGGCGGGTTCTGTTGTTTGGGTCCGAGGCAAGGCAGGAAGTAGGATATCATGGGTGGCAGCTGAGGGGCAGGATGACGTCAGAGCCCTCCTGATCCCATCGGTCACTTTCTAGCAGCCTCACCTCTGAACGCCACAGCATTAGGACGCAAGCCTTCCTCACCAGCCTTTGGGGCCATTTTATTTTATTTTATTTATTTATTTTTGGTTTTTCGAGATAGGGTCTCTCTGTGTAGCTCTGGCTGTCCTGGACTCACTTTGTAGACCAGACTGGTCTCGAACTCACAGCGATCCACCTGCTTCTGCCTCCCGAGTGCTGGGATTAAAGGCGTGCATCTCAGTCTTTTCCTACTGCAGCCTGTGTTGAGCTGTGCACTTCCATCTGCTGTCTCTAGGTGGGGCTATTGACAGGAAAGCGCCGCGTCGTTTGACTTCACAGGTTCACACCAAGGAGATCCCAGCCTGAGAAGCTCGGTTCTAGAGGCTTCCACCCATACTCCTGGTGTCAGGTAACTTCATGCTCTGATTGCAAATATATAGATGCTTGTTTATTTTTCAATTATGCGGATGCACGTGTATTTGTGTAGAATCCAGTTTTGGAAAAACCATCTTAGCAGCAACTGAACTGTAACTCCGCTACCCTGCAGAAGTGTTGTGTTGTTTTCAAGGTCTTAGGGAGAGAGGTACGGTGGATGATGTTGGTGCTCTACCACACTGCCTTTCCTGAGCTTGTGCCTCCTTCTCCGTTGCTGGGTGTGACGACCTTCAGCTTGCAACTGCCACTTACAGAGAATGACTCTGTAAGTCATCACACAAGGGAGGACTGTGGCCCCCAGCAGGGCACAGGGTGGCGCACCATTGATGAGTGGTGGCTTATATTGCTAGCCCATTGCCACAACGTGGGGCAGCTTTAGTGCAATCGTTTCAAGCTTCACAGCTCCCCATAGGCTTGGAGGAACAGGACTCCATCCGGGCCTTCTTTTCGGTGATGCCCTCTTCCTCCCTCTCTCCTAAGAGAGTCTCTTTAATAAATCACAGGCCCCTACATTCCTGTCTCAGGCTCTGCGTCCAAGGAGTCTCACCTGAAACAGGATGTGTTTGAAAATGGACAAGCTGGCTTCAACGTCCGATAGGCTCCAGCAGACGTTTCCCTGTGTGCTGAAGGCCCCGTGATGGTAACGTCAGCAAATAAAGCAAAGCATGCTGCGTTTCGGAGTAAGCCTAAAAGAGTTGCTTGTGCATATTTTTTTTTCACAAAGTGATAATATAATACTCATATAATCTAATGTTTCAGTGAGAACTGACTTAATGATCTAGCCTCACTAAAGAAAGAAAGAAAGCCGGGTGCGGTGGCACACGCCTGTAATCCCAGCACTTGGGGAGGCAGAGGCAGGTGATCCCTGTGACTTAGAGGTCAGCCTGGTCTACAAAGTGAGTCCAGGACAGCCAAGGCTACACGGAGAAACCCTGTCTTGAAAAACTAAAAAGAAGGAGAAGGAGAAGGAGGAGGAGGAGGAGGAGGAGGAAAGAAAAAACAACCAAACCAAAAAAAAAAAAAAAAAAAGAAACAAATTTGTGTCTGAAAAAAAATCACAATGGGATGTTCTGTTGAGGTTATGTAAAGCCCAATTCTACTCTGAGATCTGCGGACGGTAGAGAGGGCAGCTCTGGCTGCCTCAGAGACTCCAGCAGGCCGTCTCCAGCAGGCCAGCGTCAGGTGGGCACCCTGCCCAGGAAGACGTCAGAAGCCATACACTTTGCTGTGTTTAAAGGACAAAAAAAAAAAAATTTTTTTTTACACATCTCAAACTCAATCTTTACTATTTTAAAAAAGATTGCACGCATGCATGTATGCATGTATGTGTGTGCGTGATTTGCCTGCATGTATGCCTGCTGTCCATGGAGACCAGAAGAAGGCATCATTCCCCATGGGACTGGAATTGCAGATGGTTGTGAGCCACCATGTGGATGCTGGAAATTGAGCAGCCAGTTCTCTGAACCGTGGGTCCATCTCTCCTGATCCCAATCCACTCTTTTATAGCTGTCAAATATAGCTAATGTAACGCAGCCTAACATAGCATATCTTTTTTTGTTGCTGTTGCTCACAACACAGGTTCAGAGGACAGTCTGAACACAGGTGTCACTCCTTGAGTGTCTTCTACTTTCTTTCTGATACGAGGTCTTTTATTGGCCTGGAACTTTGCCAGGCTGGTGGCCAGGCTGGAGGCCCAGAGACCCTCCTGGCTCTGCCTCCCCACCACTGAGACTGTAAACACCTGGCTTTTAAACATAGATTTTGGATCAAACCGAAGGTGAGGCAAGTGCTTTGGTGCCTGATGCATCTCCCTAGCCATGAGGAATTTTCACATCGCTGGGATAGATGCCCAAGGTGACGATTGCTACGCTGGAAGGTAAGTCTGGTTCGGGTTCTGAAAGAGTGTGAATCTCTGTCCAAAGGGATTTGTGTCATTTAAGTTCCTACGGGAGTGTTTCCCTGCCTTTGTGTGACCATTTGCTATTGTCACCCCAACACACACACCTTTTGGCAGCTGTGTGTACCAGTACCGCACTGTAGTCCCAGTGTGCGTTTCTCTAGTGGCTACAGATACTGAGCATCTCTGGGTGCCTGTTAGTGAGTGGGGTACATTACTTGGCGATTTATTGCTTCGTGGCTTGCTGTTGTTCATTGGCGAATCAGATTGCTTGGAGGTTAGTCTTACTGTTGAATTTTTAAAAATCGGTATATATTCTAGAGAAGTTCTTGGCTGCATATGCGATTTGAAGATGTTTTCTTCTAGTATGTAGTTTTCCTGCTCATCCCTTTAGCAGGATTGTTCATAGAGCTGTGCTTTCAACTGTCATGAGGTCCAATTTGCTCATTCTTAAATTCTCACTAAGTTCATCCACCAAATACTGATTGGCCATGCACAGCTCACCAAGATAGTGCTGTGGAGGCCAAGGGCTTGACATGTCTCTGGCTTGAATGTTGTCTCAGTGAGTGAGGGTCCCAGAAGAATACTTAGTTACTGCCATGTAGCAAGCGCTACCTGGGATGACAGAGGCAGAGCTCTGCTCCTGGCTGATAGGGAGGTAGCAGGTGAACCCTCTAACCTGCCACCTCTGTGCTAGGAAATGTCAAAAATTGTACAGTAACATTATTTATAAACCCGCTTTCTCCAGGCTACAAATGATAATTTCTCATAGCTAACATTTGCTACATTTTGCTATACACAAAAGAGTTTCATATACATTGTATTGATTAATCAAAACACCTCCAGGGCAGTAGAGAAGATTGTATTGTATTTTATATTGGGGGAACCTAGGGTTTGGGTAGCTGACAGGCACGTCCCAGGTCACACATCCAGGAGGTGATGAGCTCAGACCAGCATTCTAATCCTGTGACTGGTGGTCTTTTAATTCTACCCAGAATCCTCCTGAGATACATCCTTTTCCAGTCAGTACAAACTCATCAATCTTCTTAGAAATGGACTGTCTAGATTCCATTAAAAGAAGCCGGGATACAGTTCCTTGTGTGCCCAAATGTCAAACAGCTCTTTCTTTGTAGGAGAAGAATCCATTAAGACCTATCCAGGGCTCAAGAGCATGCAGAAAGTAGAAAGATAAATTCTTCTCTGAGTCACGAGAGGCAAAGACAGGATAGGTCCTTTTTTTTTTTTTTTTTTTTAATTAAGGTCTAGAAAAATTTTTATTGGTGTTTGTGTATATGTATGCCACATATATGCAGGTACCCATGAAAGCCAGAAGAGGGTGCCAGATCCCTGGGAACTCGACTTACTGATGGCCATGAGCTACCTGGCGGGGTTGCTGGAGACAAATCTCCGGCTCTCTGAAAGAGGAGCAGGTACTGATGAACCGAGTCCCTGGGGGAAAAGAACCGTACTGGAGTTTAGCAGAATTTTGATGGGTGACAGCTCAGAGTGGAGTGAGCATGGAAGTCACAGTTGGGACTTTTTCTTTCTTTCTTTCTTCTTTTCTTTCTTTGCCGTGCTCCTGGACACCCAAGTCATCTGCAAGACAACACATTTTTAAAATATCAGTATTATCTCTGGTGAGGAATTGAAGGAGGCCTCTTCCCAACCTGAAGGACTACAAGTGGAAGCAGGCTCCTCCGCTTAATGGATTTCTGCCGACACTTTCCCTTCTTGTTCGGGATCTTGTTAAAATCTGCCCTTCTTTCAAAATCCTTGGGTAGGCGTCAAGACTTGACTCTTGGGAGTTTCATGAGACAGTTATTTGCCAAGCCAACTTTGCAGAGACTGGCACCACGTCTTTTGATAACCTTTGAGCCCAGCCCCAGTGTCAGGAAGAGGCTGTGGGGTTGGGACCCAGCTGCAGACGCTGAGGTCCTCACCAGGTCTGGGTGAAAATGAACCTCTCTACCCCTTCTGGGCGCGCACCCAAAGGATTCTATATTCCACCCCAGAAACCATCGTCCACTCACTTTTCTGGTTGCTGCATTCACAACAGAAAGGAGACAGGGGTGGCCGATTTGTCCGTCAACAGATGCAAGGATAATAAAAAACATGGTGAAGAAGATGGAGTTATGAAGTTCACGGAAAGTGGATGGAACTGGGAAGTGTTATACTAAGTGAGGTGAGCCCAGGCCCAGAAAGAGCAATGCTGCGTATTACCGCTCAAATGTGAATCCTAGCCTCTCCTGTGTGTGAGTGTGTGTGTGTGTGTGTGTGTGTGTGTGTGTGTGTGTGTGTGTGTGCCTGTGTGGGAGTCAGTGTTCACAGAGGTCAGGAAATTAGCATGGGGCCCATGAGAGGTAATGTGGCTCACTGTTAGCCAGCAGGGGGGGCAGGTGCAGGGGTAAACATTTGGCTATCTAACTCACTGTCCTGTCATTTCGTCTTCTTGGCTAACTTGCTGTCGGAATACCCCTGTCTTGGGGTCCTTGAGATGGCTCAGGTGTTTTGAGTGTTTTGTCTTCATGAAGGTCTATATGCTATTTGCATGCCCGGTTCATGTGAGGGTCAGAAGAGGGCTTCAAATCCCCTGGAACTGGAGTTACAGATGCTTGTGAGCTGACACGTGGGTGCTGAGAATCAGACGCTGGTCCTCTGAAAGAGCAGACAATGCTATTAACCCATTAGCCGTCTCTCCGGCCCAGGGCATGGCGATTTTGTTTGGTGATGTAATATACACTCTGGGAAGACTGACCTCATTCCTTGGAAGCGGGTAATTCCAGCCCAGGGGATTGGTGCCGCCCACAGCTGATGGGTCTTCCCACCTCAGTTAACGTACTCAACAGGATCGCGAGTGGAACCGCCCAGAGGCCCGTCTCCCAGGTGATTCTAGGTTGCCTCAGATTGACACTTGAGGTTAATGATTTTAATCGGGGTGCTCTCCAGCGAAGATACTCACTGGTTGTGCTCAGCGGCAGGAGCTGAGTGGGGGGAGGCAAGGGTGGGAGGGAGTTTGGTGAACTGTTGAATGTTGTACGGTGTGGGTACTAGCTGGGCCTAGATAAATACAGTTAGAATGGAAAATAAATAAAATGCTTTCTTCCTTTAGCAGTCTAAAAATCCCTCGAGGGAGGAAACTGGTCCTTTAGAGAAACCAATTCAATGCCTTACACGTCCTTATTTAATTTCCTGCCCTCGCTGTTCTGCAAAGGCGTGTTTCCATTTCCACTGCATGCATTTACATAGGACACGACCTCGGCGCATTGACCTATGAGACTTAGAGCTGAGATTTTTGAAATCACCGCTGTAGCGCTGTGGAAGCTTTATTCTGACGGGAGTCCTTGCTACCCAGCCAGCAGTCGACACTGGCCAGGTGTTTCCCCAGGTTGAGGTAGTTAGTTGCTCTCAGAATATCCCCCAGACCCTGGGCTTGCTCGGTATAATAAACGATCAGGGTAGCCGTAGATTGCGGGGCAATCTCAGCTCCTAGTCATCATTTGGTGAACGTGGACTGCAGGCACGCGCCCCAGTGCACCCCTCACTTGCAGTAGTCGCGGGATCACTACCCCAGCGGTGCAGCAATTATAGGGGCACGCGCCTAGCGCGGAAGTAGTGTTTATTGAATGAGCGAGCACGTCTAGCTTCTGTAAGTTCCCTGGAGAATAACGGCATGCAGACAGCAGTCACAACCGTTACTAAAAAACACTCTGGGGGTCGGGGGCAGTGAAGTGAGAGGAGGTATTGATGCAGGTGCGCCACGCCGTCTTTGCTGAGGCTGGAGCCAACAGCAGATCGCTCTGTTCCTAGGACCAGAAAGGCCCAGGTTGCGGTGACCCGTCCCTCAGTGGGCAGATCTCCAAGGCTGCAAAGCCTGACTTCGGTTCTGGGGACGACCCGAAGTTAGGTCTGGTTGTGTGGGAGAGTGCTCACGATCGCGACCCCCGCGCCGCACTGCGCCGCAACCCGCAGCTCTCCGGGTGCGCGCAGCCCCAGCCCCGCCTCTTCCCCATGCGCCCCACCCCTCCCGGCGCGTGCCACCCGCGCACCCGGGGAGCTCGCGAGGAACCCGCGGGGTAGGCGGCCGGTGTCCCGGCGCAGGCGCGCTGGTGTCACCGCCGCTCCCGCCAGCCGCCCCGCACGCGCCCCCGCCCCGCCTCCGCACGCGCCGCCGCCCCGGGCGCCTGTGATTGGCGGTCAGCGGGGCCGGCAGGTGGCGGCGGCCGCAGCGGCTTGGGCTGGCGCTGGCTAGCTGCCTGGAGCGGGCACCTCCCTCGTCGCCGCGCTCCGTCCTCCTGCTCGCGCTGCCCGGCTCCCGCTGTGGCTGCGGCCCCAGCTCAGGCGCACCGGGAATCTGCAGCTTCACGATCGCGCACTGGACGCTGCGGCAGGTGACCCGGAGCCACCCGAGGCGCGGTGGCCCTGAGCCTGGCCGCCATCCATGAGCCCCGCCGCGGACCCACTCCAGGCCGGCCAGCCCGGGTGAGTCCTCGAGCTCTCCTGTCCGCACCCGCAGCTCTATGCCACGCTCCGCTATCACGTTGCGGCAACTTTTGGGGTGGGTGTCTGAATATGTCGCGCGCGCGGTCCCCCGCACCTGGTGCGGGGCATGGCCAGCCTGCCTCTGTGGAGGGGATGGTGGATACTTGAACTTGGCCCCGACAGAGTCAGATCCGCCCCTTTCTGTGACTGCTGGGGCGGGAGCTGACCCCTTCGTTTCCCCGCTGGCCACGTAGCGCTCGGGCTGCGGTGCGCCGCGCACCTTGCTAAGGGATTCGCTCACTGGCGGGCGCCTCAAACCACCCGGTGCGCACCAGGCAGCCGGCCAGCACGGGCCACATGACTCTTTTAGACTCCTAATATTTGTAAAATGGGGCTAATTAGGGACTCGTCGAAGGTCACGGCTCGGGCGCAGCGTTAACCTCCACGGCAGACTGCGTCTGGGTTCAGCCCTGGGCTGCCAAAGAAGTGCACTAGAAAAGGTACTGGGCGGGGTGTTATCCTGGTCTCTTTCTCGTTTCCTTCTATCTACAAAGGCATCAGATTAGGAGCGATCTAGAGCCCACCCTCTGGGTCTCGACTGAGGGTTGGGGCAGTGTCTGGATACCTTCCGTGTGGGGCGTTTGTGTGGTGGGAACCCTGGTAAGTGCAGCAATCTGAGGCGCTGTCCTCTTCTGGTCACTAAATTGACTGATGTTTCTGCGGGAGGCCAGGGACTCTGCTAAGCGCTTTAATAGGCTGTGTTTGGCTTCCAGTCTCCCAAATTAACCCTGTCCTCAGGACCTGTATCCCAGCCGCTCTTCCAAGACACACCAGTGAAGGCCTGGGACGGGAAGCTAGAACGCTGAAAGGCGGCTTTCTCTAAGGGTCTCTCCTATCTCCTAGAAAATTCCTTGAGATGGACTTCATTTCTGCCCGCCCCACCCCCTACCTCATACTTTGCCTTTTGTTAATTATCTAGAGACTTTCCCCGGGGAGACATGGAGGCCTCTTCCAGGTGTGGTTGATTCAAAGCTCGGAGAACGCTGTCCTTCCATTTTGAGCTGGGGAGAGGGTTGTTGCACCTGCCTGTCATTTCCCTGGTCCCACATGTCCTTCCTCTGACACCCAGTGATGCCACCACTACTTATATCCTCTGATAATTGACAGACCTTTTTTCTGAGCGTCATATTTTTCATTTGTAAGATGGAACACCTGTTTCTGGTCTTCCCAAGGCTCTTGAGGTTCCCAGGGCACGCTGTGAAAATGCACCGGGGTTGTGGTATCAGGAAGAAGGGACCTTGCGGGTGGTATGGAAAGGAGGTGATTTGCAGATCTAAATACGGTTTTTTCCAGAGACGTTTAGTTTTGGTTAAGCTTTGAAGGTTGCTTTCTGTCTTCCTGTTGGTGTTCATGGCCTGGATGTGGGTATCTGTGGTTTCCTAGCCGTCCCCCACCCATGGCGGGAGTGCCTCTGGGCCAGAAGTTGTGTCTGATTTGCATTATGAAGGTTGAGAACTGCTGGTTTAAAAAGTGTAGTGCACCTCTAATCCCAGCACTCGGGAGGCAGAGGCAGGTGGATCTCTGTGAGTTCAAGGCCAGCCTGGTCTGCAAAGCGAGTCCAGGACAGCCAAGGCTACACAGGGAAACCCCTGTCTGGAAAACTCAAACTCAAAACAAAACAAGATCTCACAGACTTACAGAGTATGTCCTGGAGTGAGGCGGGGTGGGGTGGGGTGAGGTGAGGGATTGGAGTAAGAGAGCATGTCTGTGCCTTGGTGTTCAGATCAACTTGATTATCTTTGGCCAAAGAGTGCCTCATAGAAAACTAAACACCAACCCCTCCACTTATGTCTGCTTAGTTCTGACGGTGTTTGATGTGGTCTTATCTCAGAGTTCAGGTAAAGCAGGATTGTTCATCAGCCCTTGGTCAATTTGTTTTAACATTTTAGTTAAGTATAATTACAAAAAGTTGTAGAGCTCTCAAGTGTGTATTTGGGGCTGGAGAGCTGGCTCAACAGTTAAGACCACTGGCTGCTCTTGCAGGGGACCTGGGCTTGGCTCCCGCACCTGCGTGTTGGCTCACTTCCGCTCCAGAGGATCTGACACCCTATAGTCAGCTCCGAAGGCAAGGAGCACACAGGACACACATGTACACGCATGAATGCCCTCCGCAGGCACAGAGCAGATGGGGTACACATGTACACGCATGAATGCCCCCCACAGGCACAGAGCAGATGGGGTACACATGTACACGCATGAATGCCCTCCACAGGCACAGAGCACACGGGGCACACATAGACACACATGAAGGACCTC
>OU015755.1:3344046-3367160 GCA_907169655.1 Acomys percivali | reverse complement strand
CTGGGCACTGTGAGACTGGGCTGACACCAGTGTGGACAGTGTGTGCATGCCCTGGGCACTGTATGATTCCTTCATCTTTCCAGGTGGGAGGACATTGGCCTTCTCAGTTGCAGACAAACCTGGACTTCAGAAGTTCAGCGCTCTTTCCAAGTTCACAGGCTAGAGTGAGGGTCAAGAGCCGAGCTTCTCCAGATGAATTGTGTCCTCCTACAGGGTGGCGAGAGCTTTGTGTCATTCTGTGCCCTCCTTGGCATCTGGCCTTGTACTTAGGAGCCATTTAACTCCAGAAAACTCCTCTTCTGGGTGAGTGGGAATTTCAGACTTGGAAGTGGGAGAACCTGGAGTTGAATTCGTACCACCTGCCACATTGGGACCAAGTGCCTATCGGTAGCTACTCCCACTTTGTGTTTGAAGTTAATTGTCATGGAAATCTGTTTCACCTGGCCCTGTGCTTTTTTTTTTTTTTTTTAACCTCTAAATATGTGTTGATGCTTATTGGCCATTGTAGATTTATTATTAGCTTTAGTGCTCTGATAAAACACCATTTAAAAGCAGTTTACGGGAAACAGGGTTTATTTTGGCTTAATGTTCGAGAGAGGGAGTCTATAATGCTCAGGGAAGCGTGGCAGCAGGCAGCTGGAGCAGGAAGCTGAGGGATCCTTTATCACACAGGAAGCCAAGAGGGTGAAAAGGAAGTAGGGCCGGGCTATAAACCTTCAAAGCCCGCCCCCCAGTGACCTACTTCCTCCAGCAAGGCCCCATAACAGTGCTGCCAACTGGGGACCACATGTCCAAATACTTGAGCCACCTAGTGACATTTCTCACTCAAATAACCACAGTGCAGTAGTTTTGTTGATTCTTAAACAACAACAACAGTAAACTTTATGTGTGTGTGACGTGTGTGTGTGTGTGTGTGTGTGTGTGTGTGTGTGTGTGTGTGTGTGCTTCTCACACCAAGCACGTGTATGCTGGTCAGAGGCCAGCCTTTGGTCCTCCCACTCCACTTTGGTTGGAGCAGTCTTTTGCTGTTTGCAGCTGCAGTCACCAGGTTAGCTGGCAGATGACCTTTTAGGGGAGTCTCGTCTCTACTACGTTTCTCACAGTAGGGCAGCAGGGGTTGCAGATCTTCATTGCCTGCCTGTTATGTGGCTTCTGGGGATTTGAACTTAAGTCCTCATGATTCCTGTTTAATTCAGCTGCCTCTGATCTGCCTGGGTTTCAGCATTACCCATTGATAGATAGTAAGATATTTCTACCATTTGTAATACGTGATTAATCTCGGGGTCACACATGAGTGTCCAGCATCTGTATTCCCAGACTGGAGAGTAGGATATACTTGGTCAGCCTCTCCCTGTGGTGCTTCATCCAGTGGGTTTGTAGATGATTGTCCGAGGGCTCTGACTCTCCACTTTCCACTACAGCGTATTGGGAGTTCCTATTTCCTCCTGTCTTCAACTGTGGCCGTTTGGGTTTGATTAAGCGGCTTCCTCGCTGCCCTGACGCTGTATAAACCCTTGGAAGATTATCTTATTTTCTTCCTGTCTTCTGTCATTTCTCTCCACTGGCCCTTTCACCTCTGAATCATACATCTTGATTCACTCATTCTCAGACTCTTCTTTTGGGCCCTGGTCAGACTAATAACGGTAATTGAACATAATAATAACAGTGTTGGAGATAGTGACAACAGTGGGACGCTTTGCCTGTCGTCCGAGACTTTGGAGACAGTTGCAGTTATCATATAAAGATTCCCCCCACCCTCCACCCCACAAACCCGGACCTCGTTGGCCAGCCGTGCCAGAATTGGCTCAACCGACTTCTGCCTTAAGACACAACCTTCGTAGGAGTCTATTAGCCTCACCGGAAAGGCCTGGCTCTGCTGAGACTCCCATCAGGGTGAAGATTGTATTTTCTGCAGTTAGACTCATCTGACGTTTATATTTCCGTGCCGTCTGAGGCAGAGGTCGGATCCGTCCTGTAATGAAAGCCATCTATCTCGTTATCGTGGAGGGAGGAATCCGTCCTATTCTCATTATCTGCTCCTGTCTTGGCCAGATACGGATTTTGTTTCAATGTTCCTTCGACTCAGTTCTGTCCCATTTGTCTTGTGATTCCTGGGCTAAATTCCATTTTACTTAATTACTAAAACCTTGGAATGAATCATCCTGTCTTAGACTTTTTCTTCAAAACTTTCATATCCTCTCCAGACCCCTTAGACTTGAATGTGAATTTTAGGATCTTCTGGTCCGTCCCCCTCCCAACCCCCTAGGGAAGCCCTGCAGTGGTTTACTTGACTCTGCAGTTTATGGGGAGGAGGCTCCTCATCCTTTTTCAGTTGTCTCACTCATGGACAGGATCCACCTCAACAGCCGCTCCTTTTAGATGGTAACAAAGCTTTGTAACATTCTCCGGGAAGCTCTGGGGGCCTGTATAGGATGTTTAGAGTTGTTTGTATCAGTTTCAAATTCACGTCCTTGCGGAGGTATAATCCGCACGCCCCCAAAGTTCACTCACTTAACATTTGTAAATCAGACTTCTAAATTAAACCCAGGGTGTGCAGTAAACAGCACAGTCTATTATCATCAGAGCCTCCTTGTTGTTTTCAAAAGAAAACACACGTGCCCACGGGCAGTCCCCCATCCCTCACCACGTACAGTGCACCTGGTCGCCGCACCTGCACCAATTCCAGTCTCTCTGCGCACAGCGGCCGTCCTCAGCACCACACGAACCCGGCATGGTGGCTTGCTTCTGCCTATTGGAGCTTTCCCGTGATGCAGAATGTCTGCTTCCTTCCTTGTTCATGGTGTGCGCTGTCCTGTGTGCAGGTCGCACTTTACTCAGCCAGGTCCCCAGTCACCCGCTGCTTTTATTGTTCTTTCCCGGAGCTTTTTGCAGATAATTACATTTGTTAATTGGTTATTGCCAATATATAGTTTAATCCGTTTGTGCTCTAGTTATTTTTCTTGTGCTGTGACAAAAGCACCCAATGTGAGGAAGGGAAGACTGACTTCAGATCACGGCGTGAGGTACAGCCTGTCCTGGTGGCAGGATCTAGCGGCTGGTCACAGTGCGTGTGCCCTTAGGATGAGGAGGGGGAGAGGTGCTGCTGCCCAGCTCCCTTTGCCTTTCTAGTCACTGTGGCCCCCACATTCAGGGCGGGCCTCCCCACCTCAGTTAACCCAGGTTAGAGGCTCCCTCTCAGGCATCCGAGATATACGCCTTTTGGGTGGTGCTAAGTCTGTCGAGTTGACAATAAAGCCTGACCATCGCATGTGGTTTATATATTTCTTCCTAGCATCTTGGTTGGTTTATAGATTTTTCTGAATATTTTAGTAGGCAGCAAAACACATCACAAATAATGTTGATGTTTCTTTCTGATTTATAGTTATTTATAGCATGTCAGACCTCCCGCATAATGGAGCAACAGTGCCATAGCCCACCTCAAAGTTTGTGGTCCTGTCTTGATCTACAGCAATGTGCTCAGATATCTACAAAGAGTGAAGAGAGAGCTTCAGAGAGGAGCCAAGAACAATGTATACCTTCAATAAGCATGTGACTTAGCTTCAAAAGTTACGCTTTTGTTTAATTTTATCAGGTTCCTTTCTTATATCTTTTTAACCCCCTAAAGTTGAGTTAGACTTAATAGTAATTAGTTTTGACATTATATCTAGATGTTACAGTATAAGAAATTGTATTTTTTCAATTGTAACACTATACATTTACTACTGCATACGCTTCTTCGGCCACCCTACCCAGAGAGTATCTGTTTTTGGAAAGCCATCCCTCCTTCCATCCCATTTCCATTGATCCTTCAGTGGACTCAGCATCTTCAGAAAGGAAGGTGAGTTTGCAAGGGCTGATTCAAACATAGAACCCCAAGCTGGGCGTGGTGGCGCACACCTTTAATCCCAGCACTCGGGAGGCAGAGGCAGGCGGGTCGCTGTGAGTTCGAGGCCAGCCTGGTCTACAAGGCGATTCCAGGACAGCCAAGCTCAAGGATACACAGAGAGACCCTGTCTCGAAAAATCAAAACAAACAAACAAACAAACAAAGTGCCTGGTCCCTTTCAAAGAGTGTTGACTCATCAAAGCAGGTTTTGCTGGAGGCAGGGTAGTCCAGATAGGCTAGTTTGTGGGAGATGTGAGATTTGACCTGGCATTTAAAGCTAAGATGATTCAGCTTATTAAGAAAAGACACATGAGTTATAGGACACAGGTAAGCATAGAAGGGAGGAAATTAAAGTCACTCTGTCCCTACTCAGGGGTCACTTATTTAAAAAAAAAAAAAAGCTGCATTCTTTGTCCAGATGGATGCAGGCTTGAAAAGTCTTCACTTTCAAAACCCTGCTGGCTGTGAGCCTCGCTAGCCCAAGAGGTATCATCACACGGAGTCGGTCACTAATGAGCTGTCCTCTCACATATAACTGCCCCACGCCGATGTTTTAACAGTAGTAGGTGTTGGCCTGCCTAAGCATCCCATGAGCATCCGTCTGCTTGGGAGAGTGGGTAACAGTTTGTTAATTGGCCAGGTGCATGGCAGAACCTTCAGTGGGGGCAGGCTGTGGGGGGGAGGCGAGTGCAGTGAGCAGCACTGAAGGAAACCCAGGGAAGCCCTCGACCCCGGGTGCTGGCTCATCATTAGGCAATTGGGTCTTTCCCTCATCTCTTCTTTACGATTCAGAGGACCTCAGCTGGGTTGGCGCCAATGCAACGGTGCCATGAACGAGGTTACGAGGAAGGGTTTCTGCTCAGTTGCTCACAGAACAGCACAATACGGCTTGGAAGGTCAGGAAGACAGGCTGGGAGGTGGATGGCGTGGAGGTGCCCAAGAATTGGTACCTAAGAACAAATTCTTTCCATTTCTATAAGGAGAGTCAAGAAAGCTTTATGCAACTGTATAAAAATTTTTGTGTGTTTGTGTGTGTGTGCACATGTGTGTGTGTGCTTGTATTCATGTGTGTGTGCGTGCGCATGCAGTGTTAGGTGTTTTCTTCGCTCTCTCTCCACCTCTGCTAGGCTGCCTGGTCAGTGCACTCCAGGGATCTGCCTGTTCCCACTTCCCCAGCACTGGGGTTAGATACATGCCATCATGTGGCATTTTTGACATGGGTGCTGGGGATCAGAAGTCAAGTCCGTATGATTATGTGGCAAGTATTTTTCCTGTTTGGGCCATCTTTTAGACCTTGCTTTTTGTGTTTTAATTCTTATCCTTCCTATGTGATTATGAGTTAAAGTTTCTGTATATATTTATATGTCACCCACAGAGATAAGAAAAACCCTATGGAATGCCATTTTATGGCTTTGATTTAGAGTGTTCTGCCGTAGAGGAAGACAGATGTGTGCTCTCCAGCTGCGGCGAGCATAGTCATGCTGTGGTCTGATGATCAGTCTCATTGAGCGGAGCCTTAGAAAGCAATACAGGTGTGCAGGTTCTGGGAAGGACGGGTGCCCAGAGGGTGGAGGGGACCTTGGCTTGGGCTCTACCATGGCTGTTTGTCAAAGTCCTTAAGCAGTGCTCTTGGACTAGGTCCTGGCAGCTCAGGCAACTATGTGATGCTCTCATGCTTCCATGATTTGTTGTGAATTCTGGGTTGTTTTCTAGCCAGGGAAGCTGGAAGCTGGGGCTATGTTGGGGGAGATGGGCATAGTCTGTGGTGGCTCACCCCGTTGTCAACTGGATGTCACTTAGAATAACCAGGAAGCGAAGCTCTGAGGACATCCGTGAGAGAGGTGGGAAGACACACTTCGGATGAGGGTGGCATCATCCCATGGGCGGGGGGGCCTAGACTGAACCCCAAGCCTGTGGGTGGGGGGCCTAGACCAAACCCCAAGCCTGTGGGTGGGGGGCCTAGACTGAAGCCCAAGGAGAAAGTGAGCTGAGCTCCAGCATCTGTCACCCCCTCCTTCTTGACTGCCGATGTCACGTGACCTGCAGCCCCCTGCTTCTGCCACCATGGCTATAGTCATTTAAACTGTGAGCCAGCCTTCTTTCCCTAGATTCCTTCTGGTCAGGTAGGTTAGTTGGTCACAAGCTATACCGCTTGTTCTGTTCACGCAAGTGTCACCAAACTCTAAGTCTGTCTTGGACCACCGTGTCCAGTTGCATTTCACCATGTGTCCTTTTAGCTTTGACACAGCAGGTGCTGTCTGGATTCTTGTCATGAAGGTGAGGTTCCATAGATTTGCTTCCTTTGAAAATCAAATTACTGCCAGGCATGGTGATGCACGCCTTTAATCCCAGCACTCCAGGGAGGCAGGGGCAGGTGGATCGATGTGAGTTAGAGGCCAGCCTGGTCTACAAAGTCCAGGACAGCCAAGACTACACAGAGAGATCCTGTCTCAAAAAACCAAAAAAAAAAAAAAAAAAAAAAAAAAGAAGAAAGAAAGAAAGAAAAAAAGACAAAGAAAATCAAATTACTAATCATATTAGCTACTTTTTTATTGCTGTGATAAAACACCATGTCCAGGCCAATTTATAGAAGGAAGGTTTTATTGGGCTTGTGGCTCCAAAGGTTTAAGAGCCCTTCACTACTGTTTGGTTTCAGGCATCCCTGGATCCCTACCTGATATACCAGGTGGCTGAAGTGCCTCTACCCTGAATTCCCTAGCCCAGGGCGGGCCTTACCCCTTTCCCAGAGGCCCCTCACTATATAATCCAGACATTTTGGTCACCCCAACCCCTTTCTGTATCTCTCCTCTCCTCCTCATCTTTCTCCTCCTTCTCTCTCTCTTTCCCCTCTGCATGGTGGCCGACAGCTGCTTCCAATAACCTGTATTTATGTACTATAACTTCATCTAGCAATTAGCTCATCTGGTTGTTCCAATCAGCCATGACGCCTCGTCAGTCATGGTGGCAGGCAGGCGTGGTGGCAGGCAGACATGGCGGCTGGAGCACAAGCAGGAAGCAGGGGGAGCAAACTGGAAACCGCATGTGTCTTTCAGCTCTCAGAGGCTCCCTCCAGTGACACGCTTCCTCCAACAAGGCTCTACAGGCTACGCTTCCCCCAACAGTGCCAGCAACTGAAGACCTAGCGGTCAAACATATCAGCGGTCTAGCCCAAACCTCACACTAATCCTGAGGGACTCTGCTGACCGATGATACCCAGCACAGCCTCAGGGCTTATCCCTTCTCAGTTAAGACAGTTAGGATGACCCCCATAACCGCATCCTTGAGCCAAGTCCTTACGAGGCTGCTCAGGGGATTTCTAGCTTTGTGGTCTCTGTGGGAAATCTCCCCTGAGGTCTCTGCCACCCAGGTGGGAGCCCTCCCTTCTACAGCGCCAGGTACCAACGCTCGCCTTTCCTTGTCATCTCCATGCCGGATGCTCTTGTGTGGTGGTGGTCCCTTCTGCTCAGGGGATGAGGATTGTGGGAGGAGGGGCTTAGCCCGTGTCCCTGCACATCACCAGCCAGGGCCCTGCCTCTGCTCTGCCTCGCTCTTGCCAAAGGCAGACATTCTTTTTATTCACCAAAGACCCAGGTGTTGCCTCTCTCCTCTACTGTGTATCGTTCTGTTTATTAGTCTCTGTTCTCAGTTTTAAAATTTTCTCCCATCCCTCCTTCCCTCTAATTCTTTCATCTTGAAACAGAGTCTTTCTGCCTGCCATGAATTCATGATGACCCTCCTCTCTCCCCCTTCCTAAGGGCTGACTTTATAAGAGTGCACCACCATGCTCAGCTGGCTTTTTAAAGTCTCTTCAAATGGCAAAAGCATTGACTTTTACAGCCTCCCTTTTATCTTGTGTGTGCATCAAGAACTATATGTTTCTAACTATTGCTTTGGCAGTGTTTGCATCTACACATTTTGGCCTGTGACATTTTTGCTACTATTCACACATGAACCTTTCAGGCTTTTATTATAATGTCTTCTTTGATTTATGATTTAGAAGTTTTTCTTTAAATATAGAACTTTTCTTTTTTTACTTTAATATAAAGAGAATGGTGCTATATGATTCCAGGTTCTTAAAATCTTTTGACATTTTTTTATGGCCACTTTAAAATAAGAATTTTGGGGTTTGGAGAGATGGCTCAGAGGTTAAGAGCACTGGTTGCTCTTCCAGGGGTCCTGAGTTCAACTCCCAGCAACCACATAATGGTTCAAAACTATGTATAATGTGATCTGATGCCCTCCTCTTGCATGCAGGCATACATGCAGATAGAGCATTCATACATTTAATAAATACATCTTTAAAAAAATAAAATAAGAATTTTGTGTTCCCCTGAAAAGGTACTCATTGGTTGCGGAGGCTTCTGTTTGTCTGTCAGCTCACATTTAGTCCTTTGTGTTACCTAAATACTCTATTTCTTACTATTAATTTTGCAATTTGATTAACCAGTCATGGGGAAATGTAAAGAGATCAATTTGTCGGTTTTACTTTGTGTTCTTTCAACTTAGCTTTGCATATTTCTATTTGTTTATTTATTTTATTTTTTTCTGATTTTTACTAGTTCTTTGAGAATTTCATACAGTGTATTTTGAACATATCCACCACTTCTCAGCTCCTCCCAGCTCTACTTTCCTTTCCTACCTCTTTACTTTGTGTACTCTTTAAAAAAAAAAAAAAATTTTATGTATACATTGTTTTGGCTGCATGTACACCTGCGGGCCAGAAGAGGGCACCAGATCTCATTATAGATGGTTGTGAGCCACCATGTGGTTGCTGGGAATTGAACTCAGGACCTCAGGAAGAGCAGGTGGCACCCTTAACCCCTGAGCTATCTCTCCAGCTTCTGTGTACTCTTTTTTTTTTTTAAACACATTTATCTGTTATTTTTAAAACCATAAAGTTCACTTTGTGCTGTTCCTCCCCCTGGAGCATGGTCAACCCAGCTGGGACCACACCCCCTGAGAGAAAACTGACCTCTCGGCATCTATCAATTACAGCTACTTAGTTAGGGGTTAGACCTAACGTTCACGCCCTTCTCCTTATTTGGAATTTTGTCTGGCTTGATCTTGCACAGGTCTTGTGTTGCTATCATACTACAGTGAATTTATAGGTACAGCTGCCCTGTTGTGACCAGAAAACATTGTTTCCTTGATGTGGTCCACTGCCTTTGGCTCCTACAGTATTTCTGCCCTGTCATCCTCAGTAATCCCTGAGCCTGGGCTCAGTGTCACATATGCAAAGCCACATGTCAAGTGAGTTTTAGTTTAATTTGCCTATAGCCATCTTAATTTCTAATAATGCTTTTGTTTCTAAGTCCAAGTTTAACCGAGTTTTTCGTGCCTTAGCATCTTCCTGCATCATCTTTTTTCTCTTACTTTTACCATCTGGAGCTCTGAATATTTTAATCTCAGTTGAGAAACTATTTGGAGGTATCAATAAAGCATGAAGTTGTTTTGTTTATCCCTAACCTGCAGGTTCCAAGTGTGAGCTTTGCTACTTATTAGTGTATTTGGTTTTATCGCACCATCTTCTTATACTCTCTTGGGTGTGTCACTTCCTTCAGACAGTGACAGACACACCCTCCCTGCCATCTGTGAGGTTGCATTCCAGGGCCTGCCACTGTGTGTGAAGCCTTAGACAGCACAGAGCTTGTGTTGGTTACTTTATCACTGCTGTAACAAAATACCCAACAAAAGGAACTGAAGGAAGGAAAGGTTTATTTTGGTTGATGGTTTGAGGAAACACTGTAACCTGGTGGGGACCCAGGAGCAGGAGGCTTCTGGTTACATTGTACCTGCTATCTGAGTAGAGAGAGAGAGAGATCAAGGCTGAGACTCACACAGCATCCACTGGGCGCCGACAGCTTTGGGCAGTCCTCACTTTCCAGTTCTGGCGCCCAAAAGCTCCAGATGCCAGATATGGACCTGCAGGATGCAATGTTTGCCCTACTGGGCTAAGATGCCAGATATGGACCTGCGGGATGCAATGTTTGCCCTCCTGGGCTCAGATGCCAGATGTGGACCTGCAGGATGAAGTGTTTGCATTGCTGGGCTCTGGCTTGGTCTTCTCCTGTGGCTCTCTTGGTTCCTCCTTTTGAGTGGGAGTGTTTGCTCTGAGCCATTGTGTATAAGAAGCCGTTACCTTGCACTTCGATTTTATTCATCATGGTGGAGAGCCTTCTTGGGTCTCAGAAGGGACTTTGGACGATATTGGGACTGTTCAGACAATGTTGTGAGATAGCCAGGAGCCTTTGAAGAACAGGAAAGTGATATGTTTGGGTGCCAATTTGTGATGGTTTAACTCTCACTGGCAGTTTGCCTGGATTGGAAATCATCTAAACACACCCAAAGGTGTGTGAGAGTGGGCGTGTCTGTGAGAGTGTTTACAGAAAGGTCTAACTGAGGCAGAATGACCCACCATGAGTGTGGGCAGCACCATCTCATGGCCTAGTGTCCGGGATGGAGTAAAACGGGGAAAGTGAGCCGAGAGCCAGTGTCCATCTGTCTTTAATTCCTGACTATGTGTGCAATGTGACTAATCATGCTCTTGCCGTGACTCCTCTGCCCAGCAGACTGTATCTCCTCAAACTGTGAGCCAAAATGAGCTACCTCCCCCACCTTTTAAAAAAATCATATGTCTTCATAATAGTAATGAGAAAAATGAATCCACCTGTATATATTGCATTTCCTGTGCTCCCTGGCGTGTTGTCACACAGCAGAGGCAATCTGTCCTCACGCCTCCTTTACAGCACTCCTCTTGTATGTTAGGGCACTGTGAGGGTCACGTGAACACAAGCACTGGGGCTCTGCGGCAGCTGATCTGAGAGAACTGAGACAGCTCAGGAGTGACTCATGAGGATTGTAGAGACTCTGGACAAAGACATGATTCATGCCTCAGGTGGGATGGAGTGGGACGGCGCGAGACTTCATCATGCCACGTAGAATGGCATGCAGTTCAGAGTTATGAATTGTTTGTTTCTGGAATTTTCCATTTTAGTGCTTTCAGAGCGTTGGTTGACCACAGGTAACTGCAGCGTGAGGCGAAGCCTGAGGTAAGAAGAGCCAGGCGTTTGGGTTCCCCGGCTCCCTTTTGTGTTGCTCAATCTCCTCCTCCAGGTCCCATGTCTTCCTTCCTTTCTCAGAAGCTCTGTACGCCCTTTCTAGTCCCTGGCATTCATTATGCAGTGACTTCAGCATCTACACTAGACCTGAAACATCTAACCTGGACCACATTCATGTCTGTCTTCAGCCCATCAAGGAGTTTAACCATGATTGGCCTTCTATTCAATTTGTACGAAAATGTTTCCAATTTCAGAGCAAAGTTAAACCCTCCACGTGTATATAAGACTTCTATTTTTTCCCACAGTATATTACTTACTGGTAATGTTAGTCCACCGCCTTCTAACTTGCACTGTGCGACTCCTTTGGTCTGGAGCTCACCCATCAGCCGCCATCTCTTTGGTATTGTAGTTTGTCTCTTCTAGCAGATGCTGTAACCTCTTTGTGTCTTTGATGTTCTGAGTCTCTGCAGGGCGCAGGGGTAATGGCCTTGCCTTGGCTCCTCCACTCTGAGGTGTGTGTGTGTGTGTGTGTGTGTGTGTGTGTGTGTGTGTGTGTGTGTGTGGTCTAATCAGTGACCTGAAGCTTCTCAGCTTGTCTCTTGTCTTTTTAAAGATTGCGTCTCCATTTTTTTCCCCATCACCTTCCGCAACTCTGTCTGACACATCTAGGAACTTCTTCCTGTATAACCTATGACCTTTAACCTCTCTTTCACAGTTCACTTCCTTGTTTCATGCTAGGTATTTTGACCTCTTCATTTGTTTTTCCTCTTGTAGAGTTCATGGTGTTCACAGATATACCCTTTTATGTTGATGAACGATAAGTCTGTATTTCTATTTTTATTTTTTTGAGTCAGGATTCCATGTAGCCTACACTACCTGTGCGTGGCTCACAGGTGTGTGCTGCCGTAAGCAACTGGCTTCCATTTCATTCTCTCTTCTTTCTTTAATCATGTATCTTTGTGTGTACTCATGTGTGTGCATGTATTCAAATGGCAAACTGCAGGAGTCTGTCTCCTTCCATGACTTGGGTCCTGAAGATCAAACTCAGCTCATCAGGGTTGGTGCCAAGCAAACCTGCCCACTGAGCCATCTTGCCCGCCCCAAACCTATATTTCTAGACCAGACTTCTCTCTTGGTTCCCTTCAGTACCTTGCCCAATGTCTCCTCTGGTTGTGCAAGTTTTTAAAAAACCATACTCTTGATTTCTGATTTTTCTCCCAAAACCTGTTCTACTTGTTGCTTTGGCCAAATATAAAAATTATTTTCTTTGTAAAATAATACATTCATTTATTCTTTGGGACTTCAGGAACAGAGGCAATGATACCATGTTTCCCCTCCTTGTTCTTAACTAGTATTTATATCTGCAATGAAATTTTCAAGCACAAATTGTCATTATAATTACTTAGTTTGTATCTAGATTTCATGAAATATGCAGTAGAGAAAGGACAGCTATAGACCAGAGTTACACACACACACACACACACAAACACACACACACACACACACACACACACACGCACATACACACACGCGCGCGCGCACACACACACACACACGCGCACACACACACACCTCTAAGAGTTTTCTGGTAGTTGAATTGAATGTTACTTAATATTTAAGTTAATTATAATCTGATTGGAAGTCCAGCTCAGCAGTGTTAACTGCCTCCACACGGTCACCAGGAGCTGGTGGCGGCCATATCAGTTAGTGCTGGTGGGACTATGCCTGTGCGGTGTGCTGGTCATTATTTGAGTCTCTTTTGTATAAGAAGAACTTGTAGTCCAAAAGCCTAATTATCTGCAGCTGAGTTAAAGGAAGAAATGACGATTGATTCACAGAACCTTCAGTGGCCTATTGATGGGCAGGAAAGCATTTCTTCAGAAGCTGGTTTCTGTGGATTTCCTCAGTTGGGGAATTGTGGGACAGAGAAGAGCCGGGCAGACCTGTGCTCCCACGCCTCCCTCTGTTCCTCCTTCCTTGTGGGGCCTGGCCTCGCATTTACTTCTTCTTGTGGAAGCCATTGCTAACTGAGTGTCAGCAGTGTGTTTCGTGGCCCCAGTGGTGCCCTTTCGTGGACAGCGTGTCGCATTGGTCAGGTTCTCCTACATGGAGCTATCTCAGGGGCCTCAGAGAACCTCGAAAAGCTAAAGGAACAAGTTCATACAAAAACAAACTCAACAGGAGGCCAGAGGCACAGAACTGTAGGCCGCTCTAGTGACTTTGTGCAGTGGGCATTGCTCCCCTTTGATAACTTAAGTCCATCGCTGAGACGTCAGGAGAGCGATGGGCTGGGAAAAGTGACCCATCTTGCCTGGCACTCTGCTGAGCGTCGGTCGCCTCCTACCTCTGTGCTTAACTCCTAGCTCCCTTGAGTCTGGCGCAGCTCTGGGTTTTTATTGAAGCGGTGTTGGGGGAGTTTGGAATCTGAAGACTGCAGCTGACTCTCTGGGTCAGCTTACTTATGCCACACTATGCAGTCTGGTCTTTAGGTTTTGAAAAAAAAATGGTGACGAAAACTTGAAATACATAGCTAGAAGACGTTATTGAATATAAAACTATGGTCTCAGCCCTCTGAGAGCGTGGGTCCTCTTACAGGAGCAGCTGTTCTGCTTAGGTGATGCTGAGGGTCCCTGCAATCCTGTCAGTAGAATTCTGCCACATACTTTAATTACGCTTGAAGCGGTGAATTTTAATTAAAGCGTGTGTCTCCAACACCCCCTGCGGTAGAAGATGCATCTCCAAGGTGTAGCAGGGTGCGTGAAGCTGGCAGTGGGCCAGGCTGATGTCAAAGGTCTTTAGCCAGTCTCCCTCCTACCACGTTCCCGAATTTAGATTTCTTCTTCTGTTGCCTGGAGTGAGTCTGCACTCCTTTTCTTATCTACCTAATAAGAATAAGCTATTATCCAGGCCGGAATCACTCCCTCATGCTATCATGGACACTTTAATATGACCCAGCTTGAAGAGCCTGCCAGAGCACTTGCTGTATTGTTAAGTTTTATTTTGGAAACATTTTGTTTTCTTAAATGAAAACTGGTCCAGTTCAAATACTTATATAGACTTCTAGTGTATTATGGATTCAAAAGAAAGGAAAGGAAGAAAAATAAAAGATGATGTTGTTTGGTTAATTCAAACCTTATGGCTCCTGGAGACCCACAGCCTAAAAAGAGATGGCATTTCAGAGATCTGTGGATTTTATAATGAGTGAACCAAAACTTACAAGTAGGTTACTCTGCCAACTCTGAGCGAACATGGTTCATTGTGGAAATGATGGGATTCTAAGGTACCAATTCCATAACCAGACTTCTTTTTACTGTAAAAATGAGTGTACAGTGGAGCTCAGGAGGTGCTCAGTCAGTAACATGCTCTCACAGAGGCCTGAGTTCAATCCCCAGAACCAGTAAAATCCAGTAAAACAACTGGATTCTTGTATTGGGGAGATGGAGTCAGGCAGATCCCTTGGGCTTACTGAGAAACCAGGCTAGCCTACTTGGTAAGCTGTATGCCAGTGAGAGACCATGCCTTAAAAAAAAAAAAGTGGTGGGAGCTGAAGGGATGACTCAGGGGTTAAGAGCTTATTTTCCATAGAAGGAAAAAAATAAAATAAAAAATAGAATGAGTTATCAACTTTGGATTAGAGGTGGACCTAGGAAATGTCCTATTTTCTAATCATCTATTAAGTCTCAGGCAACCTGTGAAGGATCTATTGTCTCTACATCCATGTCAACTCTTGGTGTTGTCTGTTTACTAATCATTTCACTGGAAGTGCATTGTTATCATTGGAGTTGCCCCCTAAGGTGAGACTCTGTTGTCCATTTCTTTTTTTTTTTAACCCATCTAATATATATATATATATTATATATATATTATATATTATATATATATATATATATTCAGATTACAACTAAATTGTTATCCCATCACTTGTATCCTCCCGTTCCTCCCTCTCTCCCACTTTTACCATATTCCCCTCCCCTAGGTCTATGACCAAGGGGGCCCTCCTCCCCCACTATATGGTCATAGGCTATCAAGTCTCTTATTGGTAGCCTGCTTATTCTTTCTTTGAGTGCCATCAGGCCTCCCCACCAGGGGGAGGTGGTCAAATATGGGGCACCAGAGTTCATGTCAGAGTCAGTCCCTGTGTTGTCCATTTCTGATTGCTGTCTTTACATAGAATTTTTAAAGGTAGGGATCACAGGCACTTGTTATTTACTAGCAGTATGATGTGGAATACTTTCTTCAAGTCTGTGGCTTGCCTTTTCATTCTTTGAACAGTGAGTGACTTTGGAAGACCCAAAAATTTTCATGAATCATGTCATGCTCTCAATATCACATTATCAAGTTTATGAACATGTGTGTATTTTCCTCATAGTTATTAAGGCTTAAACCTTAATATCATTTTATATTCAACTATGCATTAATCTTTGTATAGGTATCTAAGTTAAATGTTTTTTAAACTATTAAAAAAAAAAAAGAGTACTTGCAGCTCTTGCAGAGGACCTGAGTTCAGCTCCCAGCACCTACGTCAGGTGGCTCGTAACTGCCAGTAACTCTAGATCCAAGGCATTTAACACTCTTCTGGCCAGCAAATGCAGGCAGGGAAAACAACTCCTCCTGTGTCTCCTCTTCCGCCTTCCTCTGGGGAGGAATCAGTGACCTTCCTGCCACAGGGATGTCACGTAAAACCCTCCCAAAACGTGGCTGTCTCTCCGTCCTCTTGCTGCGGCCATTGGAAATACAGGCTCTCAGGGTTGACTGACAAGGTCTGAGGGAAGGCCACAAGTTGGGACCCATGCACTGCAATGCTAGGTCGTGTGGCCTGAATCTGGATCCCTCACTACTGCATCCTCATTTTACAGAGGGGCTCACTGGTGTACCACAGGTGCTGTGAGTAGTCAACCTCATGCTCATTTTACAGAGGGGCTCACTGGAGTACCACAGGTGCTGTGAGTAGTCAACCTCATGCTCATTTTACAGAGGGGCTCACTGGAGTACCACAGGTGATGTGACTAACTAACCTCGTTCTTTTCTTATGTGTCTGGATGACCGCGCCTCATCTTACAGAGGAAGCATCCGAGGCTCCATGCAGACATTCAGAAGCTGTCAAGTTACACCCATTTCTAAAGACCTGTCTCTGTAACCACTCCAACAGCTCCCAGCCCTGTTCTTCCCCTCTGTACCCTACTGCTACCCTTAAATGGATGCGTCCAGGGGAGCTGCTATGAGACTAGTTTGAAGTGGATGTTTCTGTAAACATGGGTTCTGGTCTCCGAGGCACTTAGCTGAAGCACCTGGAATCTGGTTTGGAATTTTAACTTAAAAAAAAATTCCCACCTTGGAAATATGGAGTTAACGTTGTCATCTCTTTACCACAATGATCTATTTTTCTTTATTTGTATTTAATAACATAATTGGGGCCATTTTCTTTTCTGTTTATGTATCAACAATGTTGAGTTCCAAGGTTTTATATTGAATTTTAGGGACTTTTAAGGCACTTTAACTTCAGTCAATGTTACTTGGCATGGAAAGGTTGGCACTGTCATAGTAACAGCCCTCGGGCAGGACTTGGTGACCCTTTCGATGAATTATTTTTAATAGGCTGCTCTCAAATCGATCAGTCCACACACAGATGCCATCAGACACAAGCAACCAAGTGATGGCTGAGGCTGGAGCGACTCCTGGGCTGGGGACATGGTCACATGGCTTTACTTAAGTTCTGACGCTCTGACCCAGCCACACTTCCACCAGTTTGTCCTGAGAAACAAAGCTCTGAGACCCTAGGCCCACTATACAGAACCCCACCACAAACTAGTTAACCAGTTCCAGGAGGGACAGATGAGGAAAATCTCTAGAGCAAATTTGTTCTAGCTTTAAACAATTTATTTAATTTAAATTGTTTAATTTCATGCAATATGGGGAAAACTTCCTGGAGTCACTGAAGGGTTCTGCAACGTGCAGATCAAAATATGTGATCCTGAGACTTCTAAAGAATATGCAAGAAAACAGAGGGTATGGGTATCTTCAAACATCTAAAAAAAAAAAAAACAAAAAAACAAAAAAAAAAACCACTACGGGTCACAAGCATCAGTAGGATCAGACAGGGCGATCCTGCCTGCTCTGCCTGCTCTGGGCAAAGCTTTGTTCTCTCTCCCACCCCTGTCGTCCTGGCTCACAAACCATTTGCGTCAGAACCCTGAGGACCAATCTATTGTATATTTAATCCCAGCTCCTGAGACCTTATAAGAAGCCAGGGTCTTCCTGGTCATCCTGTGGACTCCTTTCTCACCTCTTTTCCTCCTCCGCCTTCCCCTCTTCCCGTCCCCTGTAGGTCCTGGGCTGGTCAGCTGTCCTCAGCTGTTTAGATGTAGTCTGTTCACAGTAGACTCTACTGAAACACAGAGAAAGGTGCTTCCTGAATGCAGTGAGTCAAGTGTTATTCTCATCCAAAACCAGCTTCTAGGTTAAGAGGTACAAGTAGCCATCACAAGTCTACCCTTGACACATACACACACATGCATCTCTTTAAACCGTGTTAATCCCCAAATAAAGACAAAACCGGGGTCATTCGTGTACCCGACGTCACAAAGCACGAATGTTCACACAGATGGGAACCCGTTCTTCCTGTAGAAAATTATACACAGTCCTGCACTTAAATACTCTGCTATAAAATTAATGTGCAATTAAGATTTATTTTTATGTATTTGACTGGTTTGCCTGCATACGTGTGTTATGTGTAAATGTACCATGCATGTGTCTGGTGCCCTCAAAGGCCAGAAGGGAGCTACTGGGTCCTCTAGAACTGGAGTTACAGCTGCCATGTGGGTGCTGGGAACTAAACCCAGGCCCTCTTGAAGGGCAGTGAGTGCTCTCAGCCACTGAGCTGACTCTCCAGCCCCTAAAATCAATATATTTTATGTGATGGTCTTTGGCCAAGGAACCTTGTCTGAGCTGTCCTGGGCACCGCCTCCCCCTGTCTAATCCATGTGCGAGCCCTGTGCATCCTTAGGACAACAGCCCATTCTTTGGGGGGCTGTCTAACGGTTCTTTATTACAGCCCTCCTAGACTCCACTCTAAAAATGAAGGTTTGACAAGGACAGGACTCATGAGATACTAGGCCTCAGCTCTAAACTCTGTGACTGCAGGAATCCCCAAAGTTCCCATGTTAAAAACCCAAACTCTCTTGGAGTTAGAGAGATGGCTCGGCATTTAAGAGCATGGCTGCTCTTTCAGAGGACCCAGGTTCAGCACCACCATGGCTGCACACAACCAACTGTCACCATGCTGGTCTGAATGAGAATGGCCTCCATAGCCTCGTGCATTTGAATGCTTAGTCGCTAGGAGTGGAACTGTTCGAAAGGATTGTAAGGATTAAGAGGCGTGGCTTTGTTGGAGGAAGTGTGTCACTGTGGTGGGCTTTGAAGATGCAGAATCTCATGGCAGGCCCAGCCCCCCCTTCTCTCTCTCTCTCTCTCTCTCTCTCTCTCTCTCTCTCTGCCTGTGGATCAGGATGTAGCTCTCCGCTACTGCTCCAGTATCTGCCTGCATGCCGCCACGTTCCCTGCCATGATGATAATGGACCAAATCTCTGAATCTGTAAGCCAGCACCCAATTAAATACTTTCTATGTCTCTTCACAGCAATAGAACAGTGACTCAGATAGTAACTCTAGTCCCAAGGCATCCAGCGTCTCTTTAGCCACTGCACACCTGTGGTGCACAGATGTTCATGCAGGCAAAACATCCATACACATAAAATACAAATAAATAAAGTTTTAAAAAAATCCAAGTACTACAAGCTGTTGTTGGCCTGTAATTGATGTCTTTATATATAAATGGATGCTTCTGAGTTAGTCATTTGTTTCTTCTTGAAGGTGCATATTCTTTTCTTGTCTGCTATTGGGCGTCTTACTTCTTCTGTCTGAAGAACAAATGGGGTTGTGAACTTTAGCTGTGTTTGATGGCAAATTCAGAATTAGAGATGTCTGACTTAGGTTTTACTGTGTTTCTAATGATGTTTTGTTCTCTAGCCTAATTAATTATGTGGTCTCATTCCAAATACAGCTAGATATAAGCTCTTAAGTGGATACATATTTTATTACAGGCAGAAGAAATAGACCAGGTCTTTCTATAGTCAAGAGAGCAAAGACCTTCTCTATCCAGTTGAAAGGAAAAGGGACGTGTCTGGCCCCCTGCAGTGCTGTACTTTGTCAAGTGTTCCTCAGTGGCTTTCTGTCCAGGGGCTCAATATGAGTGCACCTCAAGGACAGGAAGCAGATGGGAAAATTGAAGAGGCTCCACAGGTCTCTGCAGTACTCAGAGAGTGGGGAGACAGAGGTGGGGGCTGTAGACATAGCTCTGTTACCAAATAGCACAGAGATAGGCTGTGCTTTCGTATGGACACTGGGGCAGTTGTTTTTCCTCTAAGAGCAGTCATTACCAATAAAGCAAGAAAAATGACACTAAGATTTTTTTGTTAGTAATGTGTTTCTATTTGTAAATATGTAAATGTTTGATTTGTGCACCATTTTATATACCAACATGCACAAAGTCATGTAAAAAAAATACCTCATTTAAGGAGTTTTAAGTGAATAAAGCTTAGTAAGCCCTATGTGGCACTGGAGAGATGATGGCTCAGTGGGCAGAGTGTTTGCTTCTTATGCATGAGGACCCAAGTTTGAATCCCAGGAGCCCACATAAGAGCCGGGTGCAGTAGCACACATCTGTAACCCTAGTGCTCTGTCTGTTCCTGCAGAGAGATGGGAGCCAGGAACAGGAGACTTTCTGGGAGATCTTGGGCCAGCCACCTTTCTGTCAGCAGCAAAAAGTGTCAGAGATACTCAGTTTTGAACAAGGTGGCAAGGACCATCCCTCAAGATTGTCTTCTGACCTCCATGCACACACTGGCACATGCTTACCTCTCTTGACCTCTTAGATGCACGCACACGCACACGCACACACACCATACACCATACACCCCTTCCCCCCATACCCATTCACAAGGGAGAGTTTTTTAAAAAAGAGACATGGAAGAATTAACTTACACCAAATGACAATAAAATCCAGAGAGTAAAATAAAATTAGGAAAATAATACATGAACAAGGTGAAAAGTTTAGCAAACAAGCCAAATCCATAAACTGTTCTATCTCGGCGCTGAAGGACACAGTGACAGAACTTAAAATTTAGTAGTGGGCTTCAATTAGCAGACTTGATAAAAACCAAACAAATAAATGTTCAAATTATCCAGTCAGAGGAGGTGAAAATGAATGAAAAAAGCCTAAAGGAGTTTCTAATGCTGTAACAGTGGGTGAGCCGCTTCCAGCTCTGACAAGCATGTAAAAAAATAACTAGTTCTAATAATGTTATTGAACATGTAGCAAAGAGTAGTATAAATTGCAAGGGAGGGCTGGAGAGATGGCTCAGCCGTTAAAGGTTAGGCTCACAACCAAAACTATAAATTACCAGGTCCTGGGCTGAGTCCTGGATTGGATAGAAAGGAGACCATGAGTGCTCAGCTTTCCGGCTGTGGATACAAAGTGACGTGAGCTGAACACCAGTGTTCATCGCTCAGCCTTCTGGCTGTGGACACAATGTAGCCAGCTGTTGCACGTCCCTGCGGCCATTCAGCCTCCACCATGATGGACTGACTGTGCCTTAGAACTGTGAGCCAAAATGAAACCATCCCTCCTTTGGCTGCTTCTCCGGGGATTTCATCCCAGCAGCAGGGAAAGCATCTCCGGCAGTGTCCGCCTTGCCTTCTAGCATGAGCCCTTGTCACGTGACTGGCTTTGATTGACATTGGTCAAGGTTTTAGACTCTGTATTTGTAAGGTGTTGGTTTTGTTGTGTTACTTTGTTACACGGTCTGTGTTCCCTTTGGGTATCTGGTGAAACCTGAACCCTTTATACAAGTTGAGGCTTATCTACTCTTTGTCCTGTCCATGGAGGACCGGTGCCCACTCTTTTCCCTCTGTGTGAAATAATCTGTCAGTGAAGGTATCCAGACCTCTGTTTTCCTTTCTGGAAAAGTCTTGCTGTTACTACGGATTCAGTCTCCTTACTAGTTATTTGTCAACTCAGGTTTTTAATTTTTCCTGGGTCAGTTCTGGAAATGACCTAGGAGGTTTTCAATTTTATCTAGGCCATCTGTTATCTAAGCCGTTTGCTGGTGTTTTAATTGTTCATAGTATTCCTCTTTAATCCCTTTTGTTTCTCTTAGGTCTGTTGATGTCTTTTTTTTTTTCTTTTGAGACAGAGTTTCTCTGTGTAGCCTTGGCTGTCCTAGACTCACTTTGTAGACCAGGCTGGCCTTGAACTCACAGGGATCCACCTGCCTCTGCCTCCCTGAGTGCTGGGATTAAAGGCATGTGCCACCATGCCCAGCTGATGTCTATTTTTTTTTTTACACCTTAATGATTCAAACATTCTTCTTCATGGTTGCTATCACTAATGGTCCATTTTTGGTTCTGTTGACAAAGAACGAACTGTAGGTTTTGTGGACTTCTCTTTGCTTTTTGTGTTAGTTTCTGTTGCTCTGGTGAAACACCACGAGCAAAGCAACTTAAAGAAGAAAGTTTACAGTTTCAGAGGGAGAGTCAATCATACTGGGGAGGTGTGCCAACAGGAACAAACACCACTGGGCAGAGAGAGTGACGGTCCTGAGGTTATATACTTTAAAAGCTCTGCCCCCCCCCCAAGTGACATACTTCCTCCAGCAAGGCCACACCTCCTAAACTTCCCCCAAACAGTGCCATGAGCATTCAAATGTTTATGGATGCCGTTTTTCTCATTCAAACCACCGTAATTTTCTTTATTTCTGCCTTTGTCTTGCTAGTTCTCTCTTTCTGCTTAGTGGGAAGATTGAGTTTCTTTTTTAGTTCAGCAAAGTGAAGGAATATTTTCACTTCTAATAGTAGATTCCTCCCTTCTCCAGTCTTGTATCCTTCCTTCCCTCCCCTGTGCTTCGTGAGGTGGAATTGATCAAAAGAAACAAAGCCAGAATGTTGTATGGTGATAAGAGTGTGCCAGCCTCTCAGGCAGGAGTGGAGCAGGCCCCAGCCTCTCACTCTCTCACTCAGTGGCCACATCAGAGTCCCCAGGAGAGGCTCCCAAATCCAGCTTGCATGAGGCTCAGCCCTGGTCCACTCTCACCGTCCTGTCAGCTCTGGCTGCTTAGCATGGACACGTTTTAGAGTAAGAGCCAGTCCGTGTCAGGGAGCAGATGCAGTGAGGTCCAGTGGTCCAGCACGCCAGGCAGCACGGGCTTCAAACACAGTGAAACCTGTCTCTAACCGTCTGTGAGCTTTTATTTCTTTCCGGCCAAGTTCTTCTCCCCCTTCTCTCCCTCCCTCCCTCCCTCTCTGCAAAGTAAGTCACTTTAGTGAGAAAGGCCTAGCTTCTCAGTCCCTTTGAGGGAACAATATCTTTATGTTCTTATTTTTTATTTTTTGTTTATTATTATGTATACGGCGCTCTGCCTACATGTACACCCACAGGCCAGAAGAGGGCGTCAGATCTCATTACAGATGGTTGTGAGCCACCATGTGGTTGCTGGGAATGGAACTCAGGACCTTTGGAAGAGCAGACAGTGCTCTTAACCTCTGAGCCATCTCTCCAGCCCAATATCTTTATATTCTGCTTCATTTCTAGTCAGTGAGGAGGATGCCAGAGCATTTGCCTCATGTTTTCTTTGCATACAAGGCGCATCACAGACACAGACACACATACACACACACACACACACACACACGCACACGCACACGCACACGCACACGCACACGCACACACACACACACACACGCACACACACACACATAAACACATACAGATGCACACACAAACATCTACACATCCACACATACTCACATACTCATATACCCACCCAGTCAAACACATTCACACACATACACACACACACATACAGATATATACATTCAGATATACATACATATATACACACATACATACTTAAACACGTACAGATACACACATTCACACACAGATACATTCACACATACAGATCTACACACACATACAGTGACACATACATACAGATGCGCACACACATACACACACTCACACATATACACACAAAACACATACATATATACACACACAACACACATACCGATACACACACACACACACACACACACACACACACACACACACACACACA
>OU015755.1:3319338-3334739 GCA_907169655.1 Acomys percivali | reverse complement strand
GTCACTAGGGAATGTCTGTGGGCTTTGCTGCCCTGGTCCCACTTCCTGCCCTGTGTCTGCTTCCCTGTCCCTGAGAAGTGAGCTAGCACCTGCCAACACATGCCAGCTGCCATGGACCTTCCAGGCACCGTGACTTCCCTGCAGCGATGGATCCTCTCCCCTGAAGCCCTGAGCACAACAAATAAGCCCCTTTTCTCTTAAATTACTTCTTGCTAGGAATTAGCAACAATGTAAAAACTAAGAGAGAGAAGGGAGCCTTTGTGTTGCCTGAATGCAATCAGCTTAGGACGTGTGTGTGTGTGTGTGTGTGTGTGTGTGTGTGTGTGTGTGTGTGTATCACATGTGCTCGTGCACACACACTCGAGTATCAGCATACATGAGGGAGGCATCAGACAACTTGTGGAAATTGATTTTCTCATTCTGCCATGTAGGGCCTGGGGATTGAACCCTAGTCTTTAGGGTTGGTGACAGGCACCTTTACCTATAGGAGCCATCTTGACAGCCCCTCAGTCACCATTTCTAAAGTGGAAAGGATGCAGCATTTTAATAAAAGAAGTACTTATCTTTTCCATCAACAATTCATTTTCATTTATTATTATTACTATTATTTGATTTTTAAAAAAATATTTGTTTTTATGTTTATTCTAGCTGCATGTACACTTACATGCCAGAAGAGGGCATCAGATCACATTACAGATGGTTGTGAGCCACCATGTGGTTGCTGGGAATTGAACTCAGGACCTCTGGAAGAGCAGACAGTGCTCTTAACCACTGAGCCATCTCTCCAGCCCCTATTATTTGATTTTTAAAGACAGGGTTTATCTGTGTAGTTTTGGCTGTCCTGGAATGCAATCTGCAGACCAGGCTGGACTCGAACTGCCTCTGCCTGCCAACTGCTGGGATTAAAGGCACGTGCCACCAGTGCGTGGCTCATTTTTATTTTAAATAAGAGAAAATTTCATGATGCAAAATGAAATTTTAAAGTTTCTATTGCTAAAAGTGAAACTTTTCTGTCCTTGCTGCTCATTGTTCGAGACAACATGGTTGGTGTAATGAATTGACCAACACCCCCGGTTACATCTGTGTTTTGAAGCTGAGGTCCTCTTGTCTGCTGGAACATGGAAACCTGTGACTTCCGGTGTGAACACAGTTGTGTGTTCCTAATGTATCTGTCTCCCCACACTTCCTTCCTGGCTGTCCTTGCACTGAAGACTCTGTGTCAGCTGAGGCATTAACCTCTCAGACTAACTGTGACTTCTGGGGCAGAGGACTGCAAGTTCAGTCAGCCAGACGCCTGCTAGGAGAAATCAGTGTGTGGGCGGGGAAATAGCTCAGTCAGTAGCTGTATAAACATGAGGACCGAGTTAGAGCCCTGGAACCTACATTAAAAAAAAAAAAAAATAGCAGGGCATGGAGACTGTACCTCCCCAGCAACAGGAAGGTGGAGGTAAGTGGGTCTCTAGGGCCCACTGGGCAGCTAGCAGAACCCAGTTAGTGAGTTCTAGGCCAATGATAGAATAGACCCTGTCTCAATAAATGAGGTGGGCAGCTCTTGATAAACACCTGAAGTTGACCTCTGGCTTCTACACACACATGGACACATATAAACAAGTCCACGTATGTGTGCACATGCACACAAATGTGCACAAGCACATACATGTGTACACACACATACATAAGTGCACACATGGTCACACGCACGCGCGCACACACACACACACACACACACACACACACACACAGTGCTCAGTCTGAGGGCAAAGCCAGCCCATTCTGTGGTGGAGTGAGAGGCCTGGCCGACCCTGCTCCATTTGAGAGTTCCCATTGGGGCTTTGTAAGAGGCAGGAGACCTCAGGGAGTGGAAAGGGGGGTGGTGGAGGAGTCTCCCAGCCAGAAGGGCCTCAGGGGGGTTTGGTTCTTAGGTCTCTTTATTGCTGGCATTCCGCTAATAATGGAAAGGCCAGATGGATTACAGCAAAACTGCTGGGCATTCATTCATTCGCTTCAGAATCCTGGTTTGAATGTCAGGAGCCTCCAGGGGAATAGGAAGTGAGCCACAGGACAGGAGGATAAAGGGATTAGTGAGTGGAGTCAGGGCCTCCGCCCTCGAGGGAGAACCCAGACTCTGAGCAGAGCCCTGCAGCGTGATGCCAGCTGTCATCTATAGCAGGTGAGACAGTCCCGCCCTTCCCAGCCCAGCTAAGGAGAGCCCAGGCAGACATCCTGAACTAGAGCACCCTTCCTTAGGAATTTCCAGTCAGGCATCAGGCATCCTGGGTCGGTGATAAAGACGGAGATAAAGACAAAACCAGGACTGGCGGCGGCAGTAGGGAGCGCCTTCGTGGCAGTTCTACGTTCGCTGTGATACTTTGCGAGTCCTCCTTTGCCCTCCCAGCTGCCCAGGGAGAGAGAGCCGCTCTTGTTTACACATCAGAGAAACTGAACCTCCAAAAGACTGTGGTCCTCACAGTGAGAGGTGGATTCAAACCTACCTAACGTGTGTGCGCACGCCTTTAACCCCAGCACTCGTGAGGCAGAGGCAGGCGGATCTCTGTGAGTTCGAGGCCAGCCTGGTCTACAAAGCGAGTCCAGGACAGCCACGGCTACACAGAGAAAACCCTGTCTCGAAAAACCAAAACCAAAACCACAAACAAACCTATGTAGAGTCACCCTGGAGAGGCAGTAACCACTGCCCTTGGTGTGGAAAGCAGGGACACCCAGAACCCTGGGGCAGAGTGAGTGAAACTAGTGCCATCCTGGACACCCAGAGCTGCGCTGGTCAGTGCTTGCTGTGTGTGTGCTCAGGGATGGGGGAGTTCCAGGGTTTGTGTCCATGCACAGTGGACAACACTGTATCTATTGACTATGTATGCCCTCTGCATTTCCAGTGCCTCAAGTACAAAAGGAAATGGACTCTTGAAAATACAGCCAGAATTGCGAGGACCAGACGTGAAAATGGAACACAGAGTGTCCTGATGTAGCTTGAAATGTTCCTAAAATTACATTTTAAACAAAGTGCCTTACTATGATAATGCCCCCTTTGTGTAGTGTGGACACCTGGGTGTTTTAAATGGCATAATATGTACAGCTTTTCTAACATTTAAATTAACTAGTGTGGCCCTGGATGCCTGGCCACGTGGTTTTAGACTTGTAAAATCAAAAAGCGAAGCTTTCTTTCTCAATTGGGGTAGAGCAAGTTCTTTTTAAAAATTACATTTATTTTTATTGTATGTGCCTGTGTGAATGTGTGTGCATGTGCTCATGTGTGCATGTGTGTATTTGCATGTGTGTATGTGCGTGTGTATGTGCATGTGTGTATGCACACGTGCATGTGTACATGAGTGTGCATGTGTATGCACACACACGTGCATGTGTACATGAGTGTGCGTGTGTATGCGCACACATGTGTATGTGTGTATGTCAGAGAACAACTCCCCGGAGTTGATTCTCTCCTGCTGTATGGGTTCTGGGATCAAACTTAGGTTGTCAAGGTTGGCAGCAAGTGTCTTTCCCCACCGAGGCCTCTCCCTGCCATCTTTGTTTTTCTTTTAAGATGCGATTCATGTGCCCCGCTGGCCTTGAGTCTGTTCTCTAGCTGAGGGTGATGGGTGACCTTGAATTTCTGAGCCTTCTGTCTCCACCTTCTGACTGCTAGGATTACAGGCGTGTAGCACCGCACCCAGTTTCTGCAGTGCAGCGGATGAATGCTGGGAGTCCGGGCATGCTAGGCAAGCACTCCAGCAGCCGAGCCACCCCCAGCCTCAGAGCACTCAGCCTTTCCTTACGTGCCGGTCTTAGTCTGTAGTGTGACACCTGTAAGTCTAGTCATCTTGTTGAGTCATCTCTGAGGAGAGGGAGGCCTTGACTGCAGTGAGTTTTAAAAGGAAAGCCTGCTGTGTGCATCCACACTCACAAGGGAGCTGTATGCAACACCAGACAGAGGGAAGCCTTCCCCGTGTCTCTGATATCAGAGGTGGGCCAAACACGTTATGACCTTTGAACTGATGCGGAGCTTTTTTTTTTTTCTTCGTTGCGTCTGGATTAGAACCCAGGGCCACGTGCACGCTAGGCGAGTGCCTTGTGACTTAGCTGCGTCCCCAGCCCAGCACACGACTTTGGAACGGCCTCATTCAAAATTTATACCACATCTCTGACACACATTTTCCTCTGGCGTGTGATTATGGGGTAGGAGGTGTGGTTTTTATGCATGGGAAAATGAGCGTTGGAGAGAGGCGTCCAAGCGGGTGCTGCTGTGCTCTGCTTTTTGGGTTCTGCCGAGGTCCGGCGTCTGCTCTGGAGATCCCGCACCGGTCCTCCTGCAGTCATTAGGAGTGCTTCTCTCACAGCTCGCTCTGTGGCTCTGAGTTCCTGGTCTTTATTTACTTTCTCATCGCAAATGTCAGCGGCTCAGCTGCCAAGCCCTGATAAAGCTTTCCTGGCCCTCCCTTCTAGGTCTGACCTTTAGCACCCAGCCCTCTGGCCAGTGTTTCTTTGGCATAGCTTATGGGGAGAAGCTGCCCTGGGGCCATTTGTAAAGGCAGCTTCCTTCTGCGTGGTAACTCAGGCTCCTCTCTGCTCTCTTGTGCACCTGTTAGACTAGAGTCTTTCCTATTCCTGCTCCCAGCAGCTGCCTCCCTGGGTCACAGTGCCCGAGGCCAGAGTTCACATCCTAGCCTACCTTCCCTCCCTCCCTCCCTCCCTCCCTCCCCCCCCCCCCTCTCCCCCCCCCCCCTCCCTCCCTCCCTCCTCCCTTCCTCCCTCCCTCCCTTTTCTTTCCTTTCTTCTCTTCTCTTCTTCTTCTCTCTCTCTCTCTCTCTCTCTCTCTCTCTCTCTCTCTCTCTCTGTGTGCATGCATGTTCCTATGTGTGCCGGTGACCACAGATACGTCTTAGGGTCTACCAGTCTTCTAATTCAAGGTTTCATTCCATCGCTGAGGGGAAATCAAGGCAGGAACTTGAAGCAGTTGGCCACTTCACAGCCACACTAAACAGAGAAATGAATGGGCAGCTGCTGGTGTTCAGCTAGCCTCCATCATACAGTGCAGGGGCCCAAACCAAGGAATGGCGCTGCTCAGTTTTGGGGTGGACTTCCTGTATGATTAGTGCAACCAAGGCAGCCTCCCTCCCAGACATGCCCACAGGCTGTGTCATGTTGACAATTGGAATCAACCACCATCACCATTGCTCGGGTCATGGAAACACTGGGACGTGAAGCAGGCCAGGCTTTGTAAATCCCAGACTGCCAGGCTTCCAGGGAACAGTTGGATGTGCAGAATAAAATCCTCTCTGAGTAAGGGAGGATGGGGGATGGGGGGAAGGGGAGGGTGGGGGGAGAGGGTGGCGGTTGGGAGCCCTGTTGCTTCAATGGAAACTGAATCAGTCAGGAAGTTGGAGAAAGGGTTCTGGAGGACCCAGCAGGCCTGTTAGAGGCTAGACTGAGGTGAGAATCCTTCCCAGAATTCCTCTGGAAATCAGCATACCTTCCCAGGTCCCAACCCCAAGAAAAGTCAGTAAAAGAGAAAAAAGTATTCTGAAGTTTCTGAGTGAAGTACTGCTTACCAGCAAGTGTAGAGATGCTGTTGATTTGAAAGAATTCGCCACCTCTTTGTCAGCAAAGCATGAATAGAGACATGGACACACCATGTCCGATTGGAGGTGAATGTCAGCATTCCGTGAGACCTGGCCACACGTGCTGAGGAAAGAAGTGGTGACTGTTGTCAAAAGTAAAACTCGGTTATGCCTCAGCTGCCAACAGGTGTCAGTGGTGTAAATAGAGTAAATACTAGAAGTTTATAGACAAAATATATTCCATGAAAATCTCATGACTGTTGTTGTTCTGGGACACAAAACATTTAGGAAGACCAGATCCTTAAACTGGCAGCATCAGCACCGGAGTCTGTGTAGCGCTATTAGCTTTGCGAAGAGATTCAAATGTTGCACCCTTCAGATGCCATCAGAAGGTGTGTGTCATTCGACATCTCCCAGGGGTCAAATGCTGCTGTAAGGTGGCGTGCTTTTTTCAGTCCTAGTAACTGAAATGTGTCCTTTGGTTAAATGCAATTTTTAGATAGAGTAATTAATGAAGAGGGCAGGGTGTGGATTAGGGGTGCTGGGGTGTGGCTTGGTTGGCAGAGCACTTCCTTAGCATGCTCCAAGTCCTGGGTTTGATGCTCAGTGCTGTATGAACGAGCTGTGGAGGGACATGTCTGAAGTGTCAGTAAGTGGAGGCAGGAGGATGTGGACCTCAAGGTCTACCCTGGGCTAAAAACCCTGTGGAAGGAAGGAAGGAAGGAAGGAAGGAAGGAAGGAAGGGAAAGATAGAGTGGGGAAAAAAGGAGGGATTAATGATTATAGGATTCTCCCCCAAATTCCTGAGAATTCTAATTTCTTTCTGATCCCAAAGGGTTAGTATCTGGGCACTATAGCTGGTACAGGGTAATGGGGGTGGGAATAATGAGGTAAGTGGGGGTGGGTGAGGTAAAAGGGTGGAGTTAATGTTGTTGCCCAAGACAGAGACTGGAGGGGACTCCTGAAGACTGAACACATGACCTAAGTGTGTGCTTATAACCTGATGGCTCCAAGTAAGAGGTGGTGGGGAGGGCTGCCAGCAGCTAATGGATGGTCCTTGCTTGGGTATGTTTGTACTGGTCCATGCTTTGTGTACAGCTGGGAGTGTGCAGCCAGGAGTGTACAGCCAGGAGTGTGCAGCCAGGAGTGTATAGCCAGGTGTATACAGCCAGGAGTGTGCAGCCAGGTGTGTGCTGTGCAGCCAGGTGTGTACAGCCAGGAGTGTGCAGGCAGGTATGTTCAACCAGGTGTGTGCATCCAGGAGTGTGCATCCAGGTGTGTGCATCCAGGTATGTACAGCCAGGTGCAGTGAGCTGAGACTCCAGAAGACAGCACAGGACCAGCAGGTTGCAGAGTACCCATGTCTGGTCTGTGTGCCTCAGCCTCCCTTCCATCTCCCCAATGATTCTCCACAGAGGCTCAATCCCCCTCTCTCAAACCCTGATGGTTTCTATTTGGTTTTTTTCGCTAATGAGAAGTTCCAGGTGTTGGCCCTGACACCTGCTTCCTAGGCGTTCATCGCGTGCAGTGAGGTGGGCCTCACTATGCCCATGCTACAGACGCTGAATTCAGAGATGCTATGGACCCAAAGTCACCCTTCTTGGCCCTTGATGGCAACTAAGCGCAGACCTGCATGCCCTTGACTGTCAGCCTCCAGCCATGCGGACTCCTTAGCTCTTCTGCACTGAGTCTTGGATGTTTGGGTTGGAAGGACCTGTGAGGGATCAGACTTGACACATTTCCTGCTGTTTTGTGGGCAAGGGACTCGGTCCATGTCAGAGCGGAGCTGTCACTCAGGGCCGAAGACAAACATGTCAAAGAGAGCCTTGAAGTTTGTTCTGTCTAGCCACATTGCTTTTCCTTTGTTGGCTTTGACCATCAAGAACAGAACAGACAGTTTAGCTTGAGGGGTCAATAAACAATTTGCCAAAAGGTCATTGCAGACTAGCCCTGTCTTTGTTATCCCCCAGCCCCACTCCCTGTTATTTGTCTGGTCTTTGCTTGGAGTGCTGGACCATGATGGACTGTGATCATATTCTAGCCTGTTCCTTTTGTGGTTGGGGCTATTCAAAGTCAGGCACTTGAGCTTGGCCGCCTCCTTCTGCGCATAAATCCAGCTACAGCTTTCCATACCTAGATGACTCAAGGATATATGGGGACAAGTTGCTTGTGTCCCGGACAATAGTAAAGTGTTGTTTTTCACAAGGCAAATGATTCTTACAGAGAAATCACCTCATTTTCCTTCAAGTTGGGATCTCTGGCACTTTGTCCTCATCAAGGCAGTATGTTTTACCGTGTCTTCTGTGTCCATCCTGCCCCATCCCTGTGTCACCCTCCCTACTGCTTAGACAAGAAACAGGTGTGAGCAATTCCAAAATGTCTTCTCTAGGCCAGGATCCTCCAGACTGTCTGATCTGGGTCTGTCTGGTCAGGGGACAGATACAGTGCTGTCCTGAGCCCTGTGGCTGGGGCTATCTGCGTGACCAGGGTACACATGGTGCTTGTACATTGGAGACCTGTCATCAGCAGAACTGGACTGGGCCCAGTGACATACAATGTGGTCTTTCTTTGTTTCTGCCCTTTATGTATGAGCCAATGCAAGAAGAGAGAGCCCGCGGAGTTGGAAAAGCTCTGGGATGGCCAGGGGCCCTGAGAGATCCTGGTGGCACGGGCCTGTCACCCCTGTATGAGCCTGTATGAGCTACGCATTTCACAGCCTGGGCAACAGCCTGGCCCTGCCTCAGAATGAAGACAGTGAACGCACAGATAAATGGGCTGGGGGAGGAAGCCGATAGAGCTCAGAGCTGGTGAGCTAAGCAGGCACGGGGCCCCGGGTTTCAACCCCTCAGTACTCTGTGAAATGGGCAGGGGAGAGGATAGGAGGAGAAAGGGAGAGAGGAAAGTAAAATAGTAAGGTAGTTACCAATAGACAGACTGCTAAATTATGGCCACCGTTCACCTTAAGTATTCCAACAGCAATTTTGTTTAGTGCCACTAAGAGATTCTTACAGTGCTCCTAACCCAGCCGGGAGGGGGCTGGCTTCATTTTATATACCAAGGGATGGGTACGTGCTTTGGGGGAGCAAAGGGCGACTTTATCTCTGAAGTGAATTAAGCCACAGGAAGAACTGTGAAGGCAAGAGAGAGAGGAAGAATTCGTGAGAGCAAGAAGAGGGCATCTGCCAGCCGTAGCTAGGCTGAGGTCTCCATGCCAGGAGGAGGCAGAAGCTGCTGCCACCCACGGAGCAGAAATGGACTCAGCTGTATAACCAGCACCTAGGCTGAGAGGAGAAAATGGCTGAAGCCCCAAAGGGGCTCTGCTCCTCCTTAGCCCCGGCCCCTCTAAGGATTCCACCAGACTTGCAGTGACACAAGAACATTCTACCCATTTCTCAACGTATCAGTGGAATTTCACAGTGGAGTCTCTTCCGAATCTGTTTATTTCTATTTCTCATTTAAAAAATAATTTGTTTGTTTTTTTTTTTTTAATTACGTGTATGCCTTTGTGTCTGTGTGGTACATACACATGAGTGCGGCGCCCGCAGAGGCCAGAAGAGGGCGACACATTCCCGGGAGCTGGAGTTGTATGTGGTTGTGAGCCGCGTGAAGTGGGTGATGGGAACTGAGCTCCAGCCCTCTGCAAGTGCCCTTTAACGGCTGAGCCTTCTCTCCAGCCTGAGGACTCGGTTTGATGTTTTGTTTCTGAGACTGGCCGTCATGCTGCATGTAGTGTGGGCTACATCTCCCTGTAGCAGTCAGTGTATGTCTGACCCATTTTTCTGTCTAGGAGCGTTAGGGAGGTGTCTAGTTCCATCTTCTGTTGTCCTCTGGTGGGCCTTGCTGATGTAGTTCTCCTATGTGTAGAACCAGACATGGACTTGCTGGTCCCAGGAACCTGGGTATCGGTTAGAAGAGATGCTGCCGAACTGCACTCATCTGCACTCTGACCTGCATCAGTGAGATCGCCAGCTCTTCATGCCCTCGCTAATGTGTGCTCTTTTGCACCGCTGTTCTGGCAGCCAGCAGCTGCTCATGTACCCTATGAGGATGCTGGGGCTTGTGAACATGCTAAACCCCTAGTCTTACACAAGAAGAAGCGAAGTGTGGGTCCTCGAGGTAGGCTGCAGAGCCCCTGTGCATCTGACCACTCCCCTCCCGAGTGCTGACCACTCTGGCTGGCCCTGGCGCTCTCCCATCACTGGTACCCCATTCTACTTCTGTCGGGAACTTTGAAAGCACCCCAGGTATCGGTCATCTGTGTGTGTCTGTATGTTTGTACATGTGCACGCAGGTGCATCTGCACTTGTGTGCGGAGGTAAGAGGTCACTGTCATGTTTCCCCCCATAGATCACCACCTTATCCTCTTGAGACATGGCCTCTCACTGAACCTGGATCTCATCACTTGGGCTAGGCTGGTTGGCCAGCAACCCCTGAGGACCCACCCATCTCCACCTGTTGCTACACGCCGCCGTCACTCCTGATTTCTGAAGTGAATTCTGGGGCTCCAAACGCAGGTCCTCACGCCTGTACAGCAATCACATTACTCGGCTCTGATTGTCATGTGAGAACTGTCACTTCTGGACCCTAGAAAACTTCAAGCCACCCCCAAAATCTTATTTTGACTTCAGATTTAAAATTTCAAATTCTGCTGAGTTTCCTAATGAGCTTTGGGATCTAATCCTAATGAGCTCTTGGTTCCTTTGTTTTCTTCAGCCAGTGTCTGATGGAAGAGGCCAAACAGCCCCATCGGACAACACGAGAAAGCCTTCCAGCAGGCCAGCAGCCAGAGGGGCAACGCACTAACCTGAGCGGCTTTTCTCTGTGGCCCTTGGGAAGGCTATGTCTGAGCTTTTTGCAGCTAGGCAAAGTGTAAAGATACAAAGCAGGAGGCCAGAGAGAGAGGACTCCATGATTAGGGACAAGTACTGCTCTTCCAGAGGACCCAGGCTTAGTTCCAGCACCCACACTGAGCAAATCACAGTTACCTGTAACTCCAGCTCCTGGGAACCTGACAACTCCTCTGGCCTCTGGGCACCTGCACTTATGTGCACACTACACACAAATACACACAACCCTGTCACTAAAGCATGGCAGGTGGAGAGTGATTGGGGAAGCTATCTAATGTCTAACTTGAGCCTCCTTACACATATGCACACGCACACACACACACACACACACACGCACGCACACGCGCACACACACACACACACGCACGCACACACACACGCACACACACACACACACACGCACACACACACACACACACGCGCACACACACACACACGCACGCACACGCGCACACACACACACACACACACACACTCACTCATACAGAAGAAAGTTAAACTATAATTTCTAAAGAGATAGTGTTTTCCCCTTCATGTTCTTGCTGCCTGTATTTTGGAAGATAATGGAATTATACATTTTATTTTTTGAAGCTCTGGGTTTTGTTATTTTCAAAAGTCACCCAATTGTACTGTTGTGACTAATAGTCAACTAATAAGAGAAAGTAAAACAGAGAGGGCAGCCAGTGTTCTCCTGAGGAAATGAGTCTGCACTCATAAAATTAGGACCTGTGTCGCAGGCCAGAGTGGCATTATGGAACCTGCATGGGTCTACTGCATGGTCCTCTGCAAACATGTTGTGGGGGGGGAGTTCTTTGTTTGATTTTTAGCTTAGGGTTTTTGTGGAACTCCTAACAGTGGGAGTGGGAGGGTGTCTCTAACTCTTTTTGCCTGTCGATGGGACCCTTTTCCTCCTACTGGGCTGCTTCATCCATCCTTGATGTATATGGCCAGTCTTATTGCATCGTATTACACCATGTTCAGTTGACCGCCCTGGGAGGCCTGCTCTTCTCGGAAGAAGAATGGAGGAGGGGCGGGGCTGGGAGGAGTGGAAAGAGGGAGGGTATTGTATGAGAGAAGAACACGTGAAAAGAAGAAATTAGGACCTGTGCTAGAAGCAGGGTTTAGGCATGTGTGACCCCTGCATGTGAGTAGCGTGTGGTGTATACACACATTGGTATGTGTTTTTTATCACTCGATCCTAATTTTAGTAGCCTCTCCCTTTGTAATATGAATAGGGCACTAAAGGACTAAACTTGTACAGTGTGTATTTGTGTGTGTGTGTGTGTGTGCATGCACACACGTGTCTATGTGCATACGTGTGTGTATGTGTGTGTGTGTGTGTATACATGTGTCTGTGTGCAGGTGCACATGGTGGCCACGCACGTGGAAGCCAGAGGACGACCTCACCTGTCATCCCTCAGGCACTGTCCCCTGGTTTTCCTGACACAGGGTCTCTCACTGGCCTGAAACTCGCCAAATAGGCTGAGCCGATGGCCTGAGAATCCCGGACGCCTGCCGGTCTCTGCTTTCCCGGGCCTGGGATCACAAGCATAGATTGCTACAGTCAGCCTTTAAAAAATGTCACTTCTGGGGCTCAAACTCGGGCTCTCATGCTTGCAAGACAAGCACTCTGCTGACTGAGCCACCTCCCTGGGCCTTTAATCGTGTGTTTAATAATAGATATATGATGAAATGATGAGCCTAAATAAATCCTTCATATTTAACAAAAATAGTAGGCAGGGGCTGGAGGGATGGCCAGCAGTTAAGAATGTTGCTGCTCGGGGCTGGAGAGATGGCTCAGAGGTTAAGAGCACTGACTACTCTTCGAGAGGGCCTGAGTTCAATTCCCAGCAACCATATGGTGGCTCACAGCCACGTATAATGAGATCTGGTGCCCTCTTCTGGCCTGCAGGTGTACATGCAGGCAGAACACTGTGTGTGTGTGTGTGTGTGTGTGTGTGTGTGTGTGTGTGTGTGTGTGTGTGTGTGTTTATGTGTGTTTATTATATATAATAAGAATGCTGCGGCTCCCTCAGAAGACCTAGATTTGATTCCTAGAACCCACAGCAGCTGCTTACAACCTTTGTGACTCCGGCTCCGAGGGAATCTGATGCCCCCTTCTGGCCTCTGACATCATTGTACTCAGGTGCACGGATTGAGTGATATTTTCCACTGGAATGTATGCTAAAGTATACATTGTATATGTATGAATCGTTTAACCTACTAAGTCCAATCAATGCTGCTCATATGCACAGGGCATAGGCAATCTGCTAGTGGTCACCCTTCCAAGAAAAGTGACTTCCTTTCCGGTGGCAGCCCTCAGTTGTCAGTTGCTCCCTAGCTTGGGAGTCTTAGTTCTCCCTCCATGCTGGAAGTTGTTTTCCTTTCATCTACATAGGTATTTGCTTGCATGTATTACATGTATGTATGTGTGCCATGTGCGTACCTGGTGCCCGAGGAGGTCAGAAGAGACCTTGGAACTGGAGTTACAGGTGTTCCTGTTGCCATGTGGGTGCTGGGAACCTAAGCCACGCCCTCTGCATGGGCACCCAGTGCTCGCAAGCACCCTATACTACAACTTTTTTTTAACTGGTTTGTTCTTGTGTGGGATTTTGTGCAGGTAACAGCAGTTGCTATGGGTTCATGTGTGCAACAGCCACGAGGTGTCCAGGGGCCAGTGGTTCACAGCATTCTGCCCCATGTTGGTGCTTTACACATTTCCTCTACTTAGTACCTATGTCCAGTGGGACCCTGTCTCACCGGCTCTGGTGGTGTCACATTGTACCGAATAGACCACCATGTCTTAGCCACGCAGTGCATTTCATCACTCCATAAAATATGTATGTATCTTAATCTGTTTGGCCATTCCTCGCTGGGGATTTGATTTTTATAATATAACACTGCCACAGACACCCTCACATACTGTGACAGCCTGCCATCCTTCTTAGTATTTTCTGTTTGAAATTCATTCCTAAGTTAGAACAATCAAGTTAAAATGTGTGAGATAGAATGTCGCAGGTTATGGTGGCCCTACCCAGGTGGTCCACAGAGGGTCCCGGCGGCTACCTACCAGCATTTGCACCCAAGGGAGCAGTTCACATTTGATCTGTCAGAAATGTGCACGCACAAAGCTGCGTGGGCAGAGGCCAGGTGGACACGCCCTGTGTTGAGTTCTTTGCAGCAGTGCTGCCTGCCCAGCACGATCTGTTTATTATTGATTAAGCAAATAGTGCTGAGTCCCATGCGAGCCATAATAGGGTTAGCGGCCTGTGGACTCGGTGCCTCGCCGTGTGATGAGGATGGGAAATGAGTGTTAAGCACAGGTCAGAATAACAGCAAGGGCCTCGCCGCCGCCTGAACCTCCTTCCTCCTGATTGTGCGCAAGGCACAGGCAGCAGGAAGGACCCCGCTAACCTTCCAAGAACCCCAGAGCTCTTGAGTCCCTGCACTGTGGACCAGCTGAAACCCTGGACTTTAGCTTGCCCTGGCAGTGCCCTCTCCATGTCCCCAGCTGAGTCCCAGGCCTGGTCAGCATTTCTGTGATTCTTGACATCTGAGTTCTGGTCCTTACGCTTAACCCAGCTAACATGTTCTCCTCTGAGCTGTCTCCCTGGCCCATCCACCTCATTTTTTTTTTTTTTTTTGCGACAGAATCCTTCTTGTCTAAAGCTTTGTGCTCCATCTGGACCGACCGGCCAGCATTTCCAGGGACCTGCCTGTCTCTGCCTTCCCACACTAAAATTGCAGCCATATACCGCCACACTGGGCTTTTTTTTTTTTTTTATATGTGGCTGCTGACAAACTGAATTCTGGCCTTCATGAGTGTGTGTGTGTGGCAAGCATTTTATAGACTGAGCTGTCTCCTGACCATCTGGTCTGTGTTTTCTCTAAGCCCTGCCCTTCTGTTTGACCACAATAAAGTTTTATAGTGGTCACATCCAAACAGGGGACTCCTCGCTGCTGTTTGGCACAGCTGTCCTTGTGACACGGACAAAAGCACCCTCACTTTGGGGCGGCTCTGAGCTGGTGACAGCTGACCCTGGGCAGACGGCGCATCATGACTGTGTGTGGTGGCGCTTTTGCCAGATAGATGCTCAAGTTTTTGTTGGCTTCTTCCCTGTCCGTGTTGTTTGCCTCACCTTGCAGACCACTGTCCTGGGAGACCCGCACGATCCCCTAGAATTACCATTTAATTAATCTTTCTGCCGAGTCTTCATTATCAAAAGGCTTTCCGATATCCAGGCAGTGTAGGGCAGGGTGGGATTTCTTTTATTAGCAATAAAATGAGGTTTCCTGGAGCTCTTTTAAGTCAGTTCTCATTAGACGGTGAGCCCCACGGCGGAGTGCTCTGCAGCTGTCTGCCTCTGCTGGGCTGTTTGCATGCAGACGTGTGGACACTAGAGCTGAGTGGGCTCCCCACCTGGGTGGTTCCAGCAGATCTCGGGTGCAGATGCTGTGTGGCGTGCGCATCCCTTCCAGCATCCATGCGGGGTGAGGGGGTGAGGCGGCACAAAGCAGAGTCTACCTGACTGTCCCTTGCACTCCACACGGCACCGCAGAACCAGACAAATCCAAAATTAAAGGCAGGAACTTGAAAGTGTCATGGAGTGTGCCTTAGAGCAACTAAAAGTCATGTGGGGTGAGGGGGGCAACATGCGTGCTGGGGAAGCACAAGGAGCCGAGTACACTCTCCAGAAGCCATGTAGTTTTCTTAAGGTGTGTGTGTGTGTGTCTATGTCCATGCATGTGTGTGTGTGCACGTGTGTCTGTGTACATGCACATGTGAGGATATGTGTGTATGTCTGTGTCTCTGTCCATGCATGTGTGTGTGTATGTTCATATGCCTGTGCACGCACATGTGTATGTGCATGCGTGTGTGTGTGTGTGTGTCTATGTGTATGTCTCTGTCTCTGTGTGTGTACAGGTGCATGCATGTGTGCATGTGTCTGTGTGCATGCACATGTGTATATGTGTGTGTGTGTGTGTG
>OU015755.1:3252669-3278321 GCA_907169655.1 Acomys percivali | reverse complement strand
CACACACACACACACACACACACACACACACACACACACACACACACTTTATTAAAATTACCAGACTGTAAGGGGTGAGCTCTACCAATGACTGGTGATATAGCCCTGTTTTCACAGAACACTTCCTGTATCTGCTTTGTTTTTACTTGGACTAAAAGGACCTTACTCAGGGCAGGCAGGTGACAATCAGTAAGTGACAGATATTTTTGACTCACCACAGCCCCAGCACCCCCAACCCCCGACCTTAGCATCCTCCTGTGGATGCAAGCAAGCGAGGTCGTCATGATGGCTGCAACTGCTCACTTGCTGGAGCAGCGCCTACTCCTGGTTTGCGCATGGTGCAGTGAGAGAATTGACTAATATGATCACTGTTCAAGCCAGCTTTTTCTAGCAGCCAGCCAGGAAGTAGAAACACCTCATTTTTGTGGTTTGCTGCTGTGCTGGTTAAGTTTGGGTGAATGAAGCAGAAAAGGAAGTGCTCACACTTAACACAAACGTGGAGATTCTCTCACGGCAAACCAGGCTCACATCAGCGTCCTGGGACCACAGGCAGCCACTGCCAATGCTGCTCCTCATGTCCCCGGAGATGGGCTGGGAAGAAGACGTGATCATTTTGTATCCTGAAGATAGAGGCGTGAAGCGAAGGAAATAAGATCAGTGTTGACAAGGCCACACTGAGGGAGGGTGTGTGTGTGCTCTGCCTTTGCTGTCGACCCTGAGGGTCATACTCATTAGCCGGCGTCCGCACGCCCTCCCAGATGAGCCACCTTGGCTGCAGCTAAACCAAGAGCAGCCGGTTTCCAGATCCGTGTGACTGAACCCAGTTACTTCTGGCAAAGGAAGAGTGAGAGCCAGTCTGCCTTATAAGCTAGGGAGTAGAAGAGAAACTGCACTCTCCCTCCTCCCAAAACCACGGAGGCCCTGCAGGCTTGATAGCTGGTTTCGTTAAATCAAACTCACAGGGCCATACCGAGCTCCAGGGTTGGAGGCGAGAGCCATGCAGGCTGCCTGATGGATGAAAGTGATCAAGGCTAGGACGGGTCAGTGGTCTCAAGTCCACACAGGGACCTGTGAGAACCTACAAAGAGCCTGGTCAGAGACGCCTCAAAGAGAATGCCTGTATGCCCAAGCCCACTGACAGCATCCAGGTAAGCCATAGAAAGGAAAGGTCCTAGGCCCACCCACATGCGTTCTCGCCCTACAAGGAGGCTCTCAGACTGCTCAGGGTCTCAAAGTGGTCATAGCTTTTCCCTAATAATGCAGTCTCCATGCTTCTCAAAAGCTCTTCTTCCACCGCACAGCAGCCCTAAGGGTTTCTGGAAGTTTCTAAGACCAAGAGTCTTGACCAGAAAACTACAGCAACAACGAAAACATGGGCTCTATGCATCTTTAAAAGATTTTATTTTATCTTTTAATTATGCGTATGTACGGGGTTAGAGTAGGTACAGTTGAATGCACATGCTACCGAGGCTGGAAGAGGGCACCAGGTCCCCTGGAGCTGGAGCTATTGGTGGTTATGAGATGGCCAACATAGGTGTGGGGAACTCAGCTCTGGTTGTCTGCAGATCAGTACCAGCAGATGCTGCTGGGCCATCTCTTCGGATCCTGCACCTTTCTTATAAATAAACAAATAAACATACATATATACATACATACATACATACATACATACATACATACATACATACATATATATGGGTTTTTTTGAGTCAGGGTTCCTCTGTTTAGCCCTGGCTGTCCTGGATTCACTTTGTAGACCACGTTAGCCTCGAACTCACAGAGATCCACCCGCCTCTGCATCTCTGAGTGCTAGGATTACAGGCGTGTACTACCACTCCCAGCTTCTTGCTCATTTTTAAAATACGCTTTATTATACCTGTGCGTGCCTGCGCACAGGTGTGTGCAGGCACACCCATGCCACAGCACGTGCATAGCGGTGAGAGAACAACTTTCAGGAGCTGGCTCTCTCCTTCCACCATGTGGGTTACGGGGATCAATCTCAGAACCCTCCTCTCTCCTTGATTAACATTTTAACTGGTATAATGGTTGATTTGTGTATAGCATACAAGGTGCTGACTTCATGTGCAGCGATGATCCCACCTGGGCCTCCTTTGTGCCGAGACTCCTCAAACCCTTCTCTCCTAGCTCTTTATAAAGTACGTAATGAGTTGGCGTGAGGCACCGCGCCACCTGACTGTGCCGTGGGTCGTTAGATCTTACTGCTCCCAAGTCACTGGACTTGTGTGCCAGCTGTCTGCCCCTCCCCCGCCTCCTTACCTCCCGTCCCCTCGTTCTCTCTGCATCTATGAAACCACCTTTCATTTCCACGTGAGTGGGAACCTGCAGTGTTTGTCTCTCTGGGTCTGGCTTATGTCACTTGGTGCCACGTCCTCCAGTCTGGTTGTAGTTGCTACAGATGTCAGGCTTTCACCTTTATGATTGGATAATGTGATCGGATGCCCTCTTCTGGTGTGCATTATCATATACATTAAATAAATAAATCTTTAAAAAAAAAAAAGCCTGACCATGGTAGTGCACACCTATAATCTCAGCACTCGGGAAGTGGGAGGCAGACTATCAAGTTCAAGGTCAGCCTGGGCTATACAGTAAGACCCTATTTCAGAAAAGAGTGAAAAAAAGACATAGTTGTGTGGTCTGCTTAAATCCAACATAACTCAAACACCAGGTCAATGCAGGTGACAAAAATGTATTGTAGTCAAGACTCTACCAATCAATCAGAGCTGCAGAACAGACTCAGGAGCTGAACTGTGACCCTGAAGGGACGTTGTACAGCGTATTTAAAGGATGAGCCATAGAGCAAGAGGGAGCATGGGCGGGCTGCAGTGTGTCCATCCAGTCATATGTTGACATAAGGGGTTGAGCAAGGGAGTTTCCATCAGTCAGGGTAGGAGTGGGTCCCAGAGCCTGAGAACAGGAACTGTGTTGACCCCACCAGAAAGATGGAGACGTTGACCTTGAAATGTCTGGACTCAGACAACTGTCTCCTTACAACAGATTGGAAGGTCCCAGCTATTGGCAAGTCCCCAGCTCCCTAGGGCCTGGGACCTTGAACTTAGATTCTCCCTATGATTAAGTGGAGTCTGAAAACAAAATGGTGGAACTCGGAATACATTTCTTCTGCTTGTTCCCAACAATGTAGGACTTGAATGTTGTCTTCCTGTGGAGACCGTTTTTGGCATTATTTAACGTTTGTATCCACACTCTTTAAAAGTGAGTGTAATAGTGTGTGCGCTGATAATAAAAATAACACGTTCTGAAAGGTCACCTGGGATGGGGTGGTGTGCGAGCTGATACCCCAGCATTATGTCAGTCGTCACTATAAATCTGGGGGCGGGTGTTTATTCCTTTCGTTGTAAGGGCTTGTAGTGGTTTGAACAAAATGGCCACAGGGCTCATGTATTTAATGCTTAGCCCCCAGCTGATAAACTGTTTGAGAAGGGTTAGGAGATGTGGAGTAGATGTGGCCTTGTTGGAGTAGGTGTGTAACTGGGGGTGGGCTTTGAGGGTTCAAAAGCCCATGCTAGGTCCAGTCAGTCTCTGTCTATGTCTCTGTCTCTCTGTCTCTGTCTCTGTCTCTCTCTGTGTGTATCTGTCTCTGTGTGTGTGTCTCCCTGTCAGTCTCTCTCTCTCTCTCTCTCTCTCTCTCTCTCTCTCTCTCTCTCTCTCTGTGTGTGTGTGTGTGTGTGTGTGTGTGTATGTCTGTCTGTCTCTCTGTGTATGTGTGTGTGTGTCTGTCTCTGTCTCCCTGTCTGCTTTCCTCTCTCTCTCTCTCTCTCTCTCTCTCTCTCTCTCTCTCTCTCTCTTTCTCTCTCTCTCTCTTTCTCTGTGTGTGTGTCTGTCTGTCTCTGTGTCTCTCTGTCGTTTCTCTCTGTATATGTGTGTGTCTCTCTGTCTCTCTGTCTCCCTGTCTCCCTGTCTGTCTGCCTGTTGCCTGTGGATCAGAGTGTAAAGCTCTCAGTTACAGCTCCAGCACCATTCCCTGCCGTAATGGTCATGGACTAACTCTCTAAAACTCTGAGCAAACACTGAAATTAGTGCTTTCCTCTATAACTTGCCTTGCTCGTGGTGTCTCTTCACAGGCGTACAACAGTGACTGGGACGAGGCTCAAGAAGACTCTGTTGTTGTTTATGTTTTGATTTGTGTTTGGGGGATTGAATCATTAAGCCTTTGAGCTTCTTGTAGGAAACCGTATTCAGGGAGCTGTTGAGGAATAATCATTGCAGGATGGGGTGAGTGGGTGTAATGCCAGGGCTGTCCTGGGGCTTCGCCTCAATATCAAGCAAGTGATTGTGTGAACTGCTGTCAGCAGGAGACAGGCCCAGCCAGGGAGGTCTGGGCTCCTCAGGCCTCTGCTGACAGAAGCAGCAGACATGGTGGTTCAGAAGGAAACACACACAGCATCCCAAACTGATGTCGCTTCTGGACTTTGGGGCCTCAGTGAACAGTCAAAGGCTTCCTAACTGGCTCTTAACAGTGTCGACGTAGGAGAGAGAAAAGCAATTTTTTTTTCCTTTGCCAACACACCTATCTTTCCCTCTAACTCTTTAAAAGGAAAAACCTTACTGTTTCCTGGTCTTGGTCTATCCTAAGTCCATAGTTGGTTTGTCAGCACGTAGGTCAGCCCATGCGCTCCATGTGTTTACCGATGCCCCCACTGAAAAGTTAGCAGCTAATTCTCGGGCACACAGGTGGTAGATGACAAAATGCACCCCAATGCTAGTCACATTCTTGGGGTACAGTGGCACTTCTACAGTACACAGAGGTCCCCAGAAATGTTTCCCCTTTCCTGAGGGCAAGCAGTTCACATGCCTGCAGACTTTGGGTTCTGTTCACTTCCACCTACTTCTGCTTTCTTAGCTGTGTGTGATGAAGATGGCATTGAGTCAGGACGTGGGTCTTAAGGGTGGCGTTCTGTAATTTTACCAGAGAAGTAATGCCAGCATAGCACCACCATCACAGGGTTTTTGGGGAACCTGGCTGAGTGTAAAGACATGAATGTATGCCCACGGTATTTTGATATGTCATTTTTTAATAGCTATTGCACCTGCATTTGAGAGTTTGACTTTTCAGTTATTTTGTTCATCTTTATAGCTATGTTTCCCGGTCTGGATCATTTTCCTTAGAAAAATGAGACGGGATAAAGCAACTTGCTGGCCCTGTCTCTTATGGCCAAGGTTTAAAACAATATAGTCATTCCACTTTTTAAAACCTCCAGTACATTTCACTAGGTCCGTTTTGCTAAAACACAAATTTCAACCCAGCAAGGCTGAGAGGCTAAATGGATGACTGAGGGTGTGGTTCCACACAACACCTCTAGGTGGCGCCCATCCTGCTGGCCACCCGTTCCACTTGCTGCTAGCCCCAGGACAAGTGCCCCTTTCCCCCCACCCCAAAAAGCAGGGAACTCCTAGGGGCTTCCTCTTGCATGGTGCCCTGTCTTGCTAGAGTGGGGACCTGGGGACACCCGGCTTCCTTGCTTAGCAACTGCGGCCTGAGCAGAGTTCTGTGCGGGCGGCTCCCTGCCTTCTCACAACTGTGCTTGTTTAAATGCAGCCAACCCAGGTCAGTCTGGCATGCCTAGGTGAGGGTATATGAGACTGTAATTATTTCAGTGCTGTTCTTCAGCTTGAATTAGGATTCTAGTCTGTCTTGGAATGAAAACACACGGTGCTTACCAGCTGAGTCATGCCACGTAAACAGAAATTAGAGGATTCACACAACCAGCTCACTTGAAGGGCTTAGCATTTGCGGTGTGCCTGCTAAGTGGTGGGGTTTTAAAGGGAAACAATATGGTTGTTTTAGGTTTTCTTCTGACTCTTTGCTTCACGGGGCTTCCTGTTGCTTCAGCTTTGAATTGAGCAAAAGGCCGAACTTGCAATCAGAACCGACAGGGGTTCGGTGGGGCCGACTCCAAGGCAGTGTCCACACCTGCACCCCACGTTTGCTTGTTCCTTTGTTGAATGTGAATTTTTTCCCTTCCCATCTGGGATTCTTTATACTCTTTTTCTGAAATTTCCAGAGGGATTTTTTTTTTTTTTACACTCACAATAAGAAAGAGTTACAAAAGCGGTTCCTCAAGTGGAAGGGCTTTAGAATCTGTTCTCACCAAGCATGAAGGAGATCCCGTCCATGTCTGTGCCGACCATGGCTGCCTTGTGCACTGGGAAATAGGATTCCCGTGGTGCTGACTGAAAAAGAGTCTGGAGCCTTTTGCAGGCTCATTAGTTCTTTTTATTTCTTCAAGCTGGATTAAAAGTGCTGATGATACGGTAGAGGTATCTGCTGTAGAGCCTGCTGCTGACCAGATGTTCTGTGAGTTAGCTTTTCGCATTAATAAACCATGGAGAATTTAGTGGCTTAAAATAGCAAGCATCTGCTGGCTCGCAGGGTAGACTCAGGTGGGTCCGGCCCCCCCCCCCCCCTTTCCTGCAACTCTGGCCAACTGGCGGCTGATAGCCCCACTCACCACTCGGGGGCCTGGCCACCAAAGGTGTCCATCCCAGCACAGGCCAGCTTGACTCCACGTGCGTGATGACAGGTAGCAGTGTCCCCGAAGCATCCAGCGAGGAGCCTGCGGGCTCAGGGCTCAAGCGTCCAGAGGCTGAGGAGCAAACGCTACCCCTCTGTGGAGGGAGCCATTCTGCGGGTCTAACTTTTGCTGTCTGACAGGCTTCTGAGGACACAGTCACTGGAATGGTTCTACAACAACGTGAAGAGCCGCTTCAAGCGCTTCGGCAGCGCCAAGGTCCTGAAGAACCTGTACAGGAAACACCGTCTGGAGAGCGGCGCCTGCTTTGACATCCTAGGTAACTGCAATGCCTGCCGCTCTGGGAGGTGTTGATGGCTTCCAGTGAGAGGAGAGGGCGTGGCTTGCAGGCCCAGTTCTCGGGGGCACACCCTCTTCATAGGGACAGAGAAACATAATTAAACAGTACGTTCTGGAAAGAGGCCAGGTGGCAGGGAGTGTCACGCTCTAACTTCAGGGTTTTGTTTTTGTGTGTGCACGTATATGTGAATGCACGTTTGTATGAGCATGCATGTATGTGTGTGCACATGGATGGGAAGGCCAGAGGTCGGCTTCCAGTGTCAAGAGTGGTCCACCTTGTTTTTTTGGGGGGACAGCGTCTTTCACAGGCCTGGGACTCAGCCAGTAGGCTAGGCTAGACTGGGTTGCCAAGGAGATCCAGTGACCCAACTGTCTCTGCCCCACCACTATCTCCCTGAACCCCCAGGCTTAGGAGTAAGGCATGTGTCACACGCTCAGCTTTTGATGCTGGGAATCGAACTCAGGTCCTAGTGCTTGAGCAGCAAGCACTGTGTGCTCAGTCATCTCTCCAGCCCCAGCACATGGGCTTTGACCATTCCTGCTGGACTAGACAGGTTGAGAGCTTGGAAGGCTAAACTAGTTCAGCAAATTGCAAGTATACACACACACACACACACACACACACACACACGAGCACATGCGTGCACCTGGGCACATGTATATGAAGGCCAGAGGAAACTGTCAAGCCCCCTGCTCTATCACTCTCCTATTCCCTTCGTGCAGGGTCTCTCGCTGACCTGGAGCTAGTGTGTGGCCAGCAAAGCCCGCCAATTCCTCCCCCATCTCCACTCCTCCCCCACAGCCCTGGACTTACTAGCACTTGTGAGGCCACACCCAGCTCTTTACACTGCTCCTGGGGTTTGAACTCAGGTCTTCATGCTTGTGTGACAGTGCTCTGACCACTGAGCTACCTACCCAGCCCCTAAAAGCAACTCTTAACTATCTCCTAACTGTCAGACCATGGGGAGGTTCTTTCCATGTGGAGAGGAGAGACCAGGCCTCTGTCCTGGGATTGCAACACACCCCTTCACACTCCGAGTTCTGTTTGCCAGACTCGGGTTCCAGCGTCCTCGCAAAGTCACGAGGGTGTTGGTGTCCTCCTGGAAAGCCCAAAGGGGCGGCTTCATCTACACAGGATTTAGACCATTACGACAAGCAAGTGGCTGAGGACGAGAGACTCTGTTCTTGGGGTCTCTGAAGAGAAACAGGAGGGTGGAGAGCAGTTGTCAAGCCTGTGAGCAGCACGCCTCCGTAAAGGAGCTTTCCGCTGCAGTGTCTCTGTTCACAGCCGCCGACGCGCAAATGCTTCTTATCCACGAGAGCCAGGGAAAGGAAGCCTCCTGTCCACCTCACGGGCAGCTTTTTGTCATCGCTGTTTCACATTGTTGTATTTCAATAAAGCCTTGGTTGTGCCTCACCTGAAAATTATGTCCACTGCATAGCTAGTGGGAAACAGGATGGAAGTGTCGCCCCGTGAGGATCATCGGGCCCTGGCGTGGTCCCAGATAGATGTGTTCAGGCTTCCTGGGAAAGGTGTGTTTAGCTGAGAGAGGCGGCAGCAGCCTTCGAGATCAAATACGGTGGCTTCCTCGCTGTTTTCTCAGGCTGCATCTCGGGTACACTTCTGCAGTAGAGAAAGGGGGCAGTTAAACCATTATTAGAGCGGCCGTTTGGAGAGCTGCAATGCCCCCCCCCCGCCATCTAAAGATGAGTGAGATGCCACTTCACACAGCGGGGTACCATCTATGTGCCTATTTTTCTGGTGGGAGGTCAAAGGCCAAAGAGGGTTGTAACTTGCTCACAGTGACACAACAGGTGATGTGCAAGTCCACCAACTGACCTCACATTCCCCATCGTCACCCCGCTGCTCTGCCCCCCCCCCACTTCCCCCAGAGAAGAAATCTTAGTCCACATGGGCTGCGATGTCAGAACATCAGAACACACAAGACCGGGCAACAACTTGGAGACAGTGGAAGTCTCTATAGCTGGAAATTTGAGGGGCTGGGAAAGCCGCCTCGCCCTCTCCGTGTGCGTGCGTGCGTGCGTGCGTGTGTGTATACATGTATGCAGTGCCTACAGAATCTAAAAGCCATCAGATCCCTCAGAGCTGGAGTGACAGATGGTTGTGAGCTTCCTGGTGTGGGTGCTGGGAGTTACACATGGTTGTGAGTCTCCAGATGTAGGTGCTGGGAACTGAACTTGGGTCCTCTGGAAGAGCAGGAAAGCTCTTAATCTCCGAGCCATCTCCCCAGCCCCTTGGGATGGACCTTCTTGCTGTATCATCGAGAACAGAAGGCAGAAAGGCAGGACACACAGGAAAGAGCAAGAGAGGGAACGGGTCATTCACCGTAAGCTCACTCCTGTATAACTCCACTCCCAACCTTACACTAAGCCACCGATTAGGGCTGGGCTCTCCTGGTCTAGTCACCTCTTGTCAAACCCCACTTCCAATACTATCGGGATGAGGATTAAAGTTCACTGTGAGTTTGGGAAGGAAATATACTTACACCATAGCAGAAGACACTGGAAGAACATTGGAGTCCAGTTGTACTAAAAATCACTGTGCAGAGAGGGAAAAGAACAGGTGTCAAATACTGGGTCACTGCAGCATCAACCCGTCTGCAAGGCAGATTCCATGAAAGCGGGTGATCCACTGCCTCCGAGGCATTCATGGTCAAGCAGGGACTTCATGGCCGGGCTGTTCTCTCCTCTAGGAGGAGGATTGTTCGAACCACACCTGGAGAATGAAGGGAGTGTTTCAGGAAGTGACTCCACGTTCTACAGGCAGACGGAAGGTAAGGTTGCTTGACTGACAGCTGCTGGGAAGTTGGAGGGCTGGGGAGGCTGTTGGCTGATGGGTCGTGACCGTAACCAAGTTGTGATTGACCAGAGAGAGCTCTGGAATTGGGAGGCAGTAATCAAGCCAGGAACCTGTGCTTCCCATGGGAAATCAATCCCATAATTTAGTAACGTTACGTTTTATACCTACACCCTCATCCGAGAATTACGGAATGGCATCTGAAGCCTTTCTGGGACCTGGTAACTGTCCCCATCACACACACACACACACACACACACACACACACACACACCCTGACTACCAGGGCATCGCTGGAGACCAGGCTAGAACCCAGTGCGGTGGGGTCAGTCATATTTGCTGAAAATACGCAGACCTGTCCTGTGGGAAAGCATTGGCAGGTAAAATATGAGAGCATGTTACATACATGTCACAACAAAATCTAGCATTTTGTACAATGATATGTACTAGTAATGAGCACTACATCCAGACTGATGAGATGGCTCAGCAGGTAAAGGTGCCTGCAAACAAGCCTGATGATCTGAGTTCAATCCCTGGAACCGCATGGTAGAAGAAAACTGACTCCCACAAGTCATCCTCTAACTGCCATGTGTATGTTATGGCATACATATACACATGTGCTCACACATGCACGCACACACACACACACACACACACACACACACACCAATTTTAAATGTCACCTTGACTTTAGTGGAGTTTGTTTCAGAGAATTTTTTTCCTGGTTTTTCAAGACAGGGTTTCTCTGTGTAGCCTTGGCTGTCCTGGACTCACGTTGTAGACCAGGCTGGCCTCGAACTCACAGCGATCCACCTGCCTCTGCCTCCCAAGTGCTGGGATTAAAGGCATGCACCACCACTGCCCAGCCTTGTTTCAGACAATTTATTATATTTTCCAAATGCCACATCCTAGCCACACTGGGTGAGTGATTAATGAATGAATAGATGTGTTCACACTTTGTCAGGAAGTTGGCATGTGCTATTAACACAAGACTGATTATAAATGGCAGCAGGAGATTGAAATTAGAAAAAGAGACACGTGCATCCTTCAGACCTATGATCCTATGGCTGATGTAGTTTGGACTCTGAGGCAGTCGGTGAGCTTATGCTGTATAGATATGTAATCCCAGCTGCTCCAGAGGCTGCAGCAGGAGGATTATGAGTTCAAGGCCAGCACGGCCAATACAGTAAGACCCTGGAGATACGGGGTTGGGGAGAAGAGGCTGTTCCCACGCCACTAAAGTGACTGCTGTAGGCTCAGTTGGCAAGTACTCACCACACTAGTGTGAGTTCAGCCTCCATCAGCCATGCAAAAAGCAGAGTATGCAGTGTGTGCTTGCAGCCCAGTTCCAGAGAGGCGGAGACAGGCGGGTCCTGGTGCCTACTAGCTGAGCTGGATCAGTGAGCTCCGGGTTCAGCGAGAGGTCCTATCTCAAAAACCGTGTGCACAGAGGACAGTTCTGGAAGTCAGCCCCCCCCCACACACACACACACAAATACTGCTGTGCTATCTGAAGAGATCACGTGGGCTTTGCCTTCATTTCTCTGCCAGAGCTTTCTTAGGAGTACTGAACGCCAGTGGTAACCCTCTGCTGTCTCAAAAATTACCTAGCCAGTCTGAGCTTCACAGATCTATCTGTGCAGTGTGACCACACGGCAGCACCTCACTAGCTTACCAACATGGTTACTGATGTGAACTCTGACCACACGGCACCTCGGCAGGTTACCGCCGTGGTTACCGCCATGGTTACTGACTGAGTCCCAGCATGTGCTCTACTCAGTCCTGTGCAGACACTAGTTTATGGCCCCAGTGTTTGCTTTCAGCCATGATCACAGCCCAGTGTCTTCGGGACACTTAATCATTTCTACCCATGACATCACGGTGGTAGAGTGTGTACAGATGGGACCTGAGCTGCCTGAGAACGTGAAGAGAGAAACGTTACTGTCTATTGGTCCCCAGCAGAAGACCAGAAGGCAGAGAGGAGACTCAGAACCACAGGGCATGGGCTTTAGGTGATGGTGGGAGGCAGCGGTGAGGTGGATGCGGAGGGGACAGTGGGCTCATGTCCTCCCCTGAGCAGCTGGAGTGTGTCCTGGAACGCCAAGGGCTGTAAGCGGAAAAGTAGCCTCTGGGGCAATCGTAACCTGCTCTGTGCCCTGTTCCATCCTAGGACACAGCATGATGGACACCCTGGCTGTGGCCCTGCGGGTGGCAGAAGAAGCCATTGAGGAGGCCATTTCCAAAGCAGAGTCCCAGGGCGACAGCCTGGTAGGACCTCCTTCTGTGTGGTGGGAGGCGAGAAGGTGGACGCATCCTGGCTGTCAAGGTCAGGGGTCACCTCACTGTAGCCTTGGGTAAGGCTACGTGTGACCTCCTGGCTGTTGCCAGGCCACTGTGACTAGGAGCCCCCACGTCCCCTCCCTTCTCTTCCTTCCACAGGACAAACAGAATGAGGCCAGCTACCTGCGAGACCACAAGGAAGAGCTGGCCGAGGAGCTGGCTACGACCATCCTGCAGAGGGTAGGACGGTACAGTCGGGTCCAGGCCAGGGCCTCTGGGGAGCTGGAGAGTGGCTTGTGGGATGGACCCATCCGCTGGTGCAGAAGGGAGGCCGTGGGTCCCCTCTCTGCTGTCCCTGCCCTCCTCATATGTACTTGGCCAAAGCAAGTCCCATGGAAGAACTCAGGGCCAGAGGTGGGGGGCGGGGGGTTGGGGGTACATTTCCCATGAGCACAAAGACCTGCAGGGGACCCTGACTGAGGGCCATTGGTACTCTGAAAAACTTCAGGCTTTGTTTTCAGTCACCACGACCCAAGCCCTATTCACACACATCAGGGACAGTCCTCCCTCCTGAGGACGCCCAGAGGTCTCATGCAGCCATGGGTCAAAGGACCTGATAGGTCCACAGGCTGTACTCTTTTCAGCTGCAGCCCTGTGAGCCAGGCAAATAAATGAGCTGTCCTTTAAGCCCAGTGTCAGGTGTTAGAGAAAACAGCACGGGCCAAGTCCTGTTGTCCTGACTGTCACTGTCCTCGGCAATTCCAAAGGCCAGGAGGTAAATGCAGCTATACACACCCTGAAGATGGGCCTTGCCTGGGCCCACATCTACACTTTGACAGACACATTCATTCTTTGCCGTCCTTTTCCTCGTGGCTCTGTGGTCTAAAAGTCCGTTGAAGGCTGCGAGGTCACCCACATGGGCAAAATGCTGCACATCCTGAGTGCCGTACGCTTTTCATCCCAGGAGAATGTGTCTAGGGTCCCTGCGGCTCACTGGCAGGCCAGCCTAGCCCAGTTGGCAAAATCCAGGCTCAATATGAAACTCTGTCGGGGGAGAGGAGTGGAGAGAGATTGAGGAAGACACCCAGGGTTGACTTCTGGCCTCCACACACGTGTGAACACACAGACAAAACAGACACCCGTGGAGAATTCGTTTTGGTGGCTCGGCCGTTTTCTCCACTGCCTCTCTGCAGATGTTAGGGGCCCAGAGGGATCTGTTCCAATGGCCCACTCACTGCGCATGGCTGTGCCAGCACAGCTGATGGCAAAGGGGACCTGGGGTTCTGCCACTCAGTGGGGTTCCAAGCTGTTCCCTTAAGTCGAGACTTATATCCAGGAGCACTGGGCGCCGTGTGCTATGCGGCTCTCACTGACACGTGGCTCTCTCTGGACCTGCACTCACCTGCCACATGGGGAGAGGTGCAGTGTGCATTTCTCAGAATTACTCCGAGCAACAACTGAAGTGGGGCATCTGTAGTCCCCAGCATGGAGTCCAATGTGGAGTGATAGTTATTTACCTAGAGAAGCTGTGAAAAACAGAATGGCGGCACAGTCAGGCCCCTGGGACTGTGGGCTCCCCATCTCCAGGGTCAGTTCACAAGGACCCAAAGTACATAGGAAAGAGTATTCCAGAAGGTTCCACAAAGGACAGCTTGAACTTGCTGTGCCGAGCAGTAGGCTGAGTCCACATGGACAAAAAAAAAAAGCATGTGAGGTTAAGCACTCTGGCCTTCCACTGTCCCCCAAGCCTGAGCCCTCCCTACGGCTGTCATCTGAGTGTCACCTTCCTGGTACCTCATTTGCGTACCACATAGTGACGCCTGTGACGGTTGCGTCTTTACTTAACCTGTAGACTTTATTCTTGTTATTGTTCTCCAAGCAGTAAGCCCAGCAACTACTGAAGTCACACGCACAGCGTGTCAGGCACTGTAAGTGATTTGAAGACGCTCTGACATATAGTGGTAGATGTAGTTTCTTTAGGCAAACACATGTTCTGTCCACCTTGGATGTCATTCCTCAAGCTTGCTCCATCTTTACTTTTGATATATGGTCTCTAGTGGGACCTGGGGCTCACAGATGAGGCTGGTCAGTGAACTCCAGGAATCCTCCTGTCTCCACCTCCCTGAACCACTGCATTCGGCTTTTTTAAAACAAAAACAAAAACAAAACAAGGGTTCTGGGGATCAAACTCAGATCCTAATGCTTGTTCAGCAAGGACTTTGCCCAGGGGTATCTGCAAGGGAGGTTGGTTCTCAGAGCCAGTCCCCTGCAGATGGCGAAGGGTGGCTGCAGTTGTCAGCGACAGGAGCTGTAGGTCGCCGAGGCTGTGTGTGCCATTCCAACTCAAGGTAGATCTGAAGTGTTGGAGCTAAGCTCCTGGGTGGCTGCAGAGACATCCCAGAGGCGACCCCGCCAGAACGTGTCCTCATCTCCCCAGATTATAAGAAAGCAGAAGAGCAAAGCTGAGCTGCAAGCAGAGGAAGAGGAACCAGAGTGGCCACGGCCCCAGAGTGGCAGTGCAAAGACAAAGGACAAGGGGACCACAGCCCCTCCAGGACGACATGGAGCACGTGCCAAGCTCTGGGTGAGTCCTGTGGCACTGCCACTCCACCTGACCTGTGGGTCAGAACCATTCTCCCACAGAAAAGGAGGGGGCCCGTTTCACCATCCGCAGTCGAGTGTGAGTGTGTTCTCTGGGTCCCTGAGGATAGCAGGGGTGTGGAATGAGGAGGCAAGGTACAGGGGAGAGCGAGAAGCTGAGGGAAAGTGCAGGCTGCTGGGCAGCTTCTCCATTGAGACCAACTTAGGAGAAAATGAAGAGATGTCATAGGCTCTGTGTGTGCGTGTGTGTGTGTGTGTGTGTGTGTGTGTGTGTGCACGTGCCTGTGTGCCTGTGTGCAGGTGTGCATGTGGAGGTCAGAGGTCAACCTCAGGTGTCAAGCACAGCCAACCTTGATCTTTTGAGATGGGGTCTCCCTCTGGTCTGCCAGCCCCAGAGACTCTCCTGTCTCCACCTTACCGGTGCTAGGATCATAAGGATGCCTCCTGTGTCCAGCTGTTAACTACAGCTTCTGGGAATTGAACTCAGGGCTTTGTACTTGCAAGGCAAGCTCCTTACCAACAGAGCCATCTTCCCCAGCTCACAGAGGCCCTACTTGCTCACACCAGTGCAGAGCCTTTGGGTAGTTAAAAGCCGCCTATGTTCCCAGGGTGCAGGAGGAGCTGACTTTGACCACTTGTTAGCTACTGTCTACAGAGTCCAGTGCTTGTGTAAAGCCTCACATCCCTCAGTCTCCTCGACCTCAGTAGCGTGAGCATCCTCGAGCTGTGTGCCCATGGCCTCCAAGCTCTCTCCAACCTAGTTTCTCCAATTGTGCCCACCCTTGCTTCTCCCATAGATCCTTGTATAGGTAAGAAGGGGGGGGCAGGCACCATGGCGCACACCTTTAATCCCAGCACTCAGGAGGCAGAGGCAGGCCTGGTCTACATAGTGAGTCCAGGACAGCTAAGGCTACACAGAGAAACCAAAAATTAATTAATTAATTATTAATTAAAAAATTCTTTCGGGCTGGAGAGGTGGCTCAGAGGTTTAGAGCACTGACTTCTCTTCCAGAGGTCCTGAGTTCAATTCCCAGCGACCACATGGTGCCTCACAACCATCTATAATGAGATCTGGTGCCCTCTTCTGGCCTGCAGGTGTACATGCAGGAAGAGCACTGTATATATAATAAATAAATAAATAAATAAATCTTAAAAAAAAAAAATGAAGTGGGGAACCAGGAGGTGGTGGCGCACGCCTTTAATCCCAGCACTCGGGAGGCAGAGGCAGGCAGATCACTGTGAGTTCGAAGCCTGCCTGGTCTACAAAGTGAGGCCAGGACAGCCAAGAAACCCTGTCTCGAAAAACCAAAAACAAAAATCAAAAACAAAAAAAGTGAGGGGAAAAAGCAGAGACCACGGGTGGGAAGGAATGAGTCAAAGTGGTGAGAAAGCCAACTACTGAAGCGGTCCAATATTCTGGTGGGCACACTAGCCCCCAAAGGTGGTGAACAGAGACATTGCTCCAGCGCCACCTGCTGGAAGCAGTTTTCATTGCAACAATTGAGGCTTCCTGCTTTCTGTTGAGGATTTAGCAAAATGCCCTACCCTATGTTTTTGAGTGACATCATCAAAACTGTTCCAGATTCTAGCCACGGGGATGGCACCTCCTAAATCCTGGCATCAAAGAGTGGTTGCATGCCATGTGATGTGTGGCTATTAACTCTCCTATAAGTAGGACTTTGAGGCACAGAATGGGTGCCCTTGTTACCCCATCTCCCACTTCCAAGCCTGTCTTCTTCTTACATGGCCCCTGTCTTCTTCTTCTTGGGGAGGGCTAGGATTTCCTGTGATCCTGAGCCCACGCTGGCTTGTGTCACATCCCGAGCAGTGAGCCATGGGTCCCGGATCTGTGAGCACCTAAGCATGCTGGGTCTGGAGCCATTTCCCAGGCTAGGAGTCCTGTATGGCCAAAGTCGCTGAGAGCACCACCCCTCCCAAAACCCACCCATGTGCTTCAGCACCGTCACCCCAGCACACCTTGCTGAGCGTCTATTCTATTTGAGACATATGTGTGGTTCTATTTGAGACATTTGTGCGTGTGCTCGTGTGTGTGTGTGTGTGTGTGTGTGTGTGTGTGTGTGTGTGTATGTGTGTGTGTGTTTTACTTGCCTGCTGCTCACCAGGTTTGGCTGGTCTTGCTGGCCACTGGCCAGCCAGACCCTGGGACTGCCCATCTCTGCCTCCTAGTACTGGAATAAAAGTTGTGCACCACCACACATGGCCACACCTGGATTTTAAGGGGTGGGGGGGGGGGGGCGGCGTGGGTTTTCATGCTTACTAAGCAAGCACTTCTCTGACTGGGCCGCCATCTCCCCAGCCCGAGGATTTTTTTTTTTTTTTTTTTTTTTGAAGCTGCCACTTTACCTTGACATGCAGTGTGAGCACAGAGCAAAAGGGAGTTTCCAGGTTATCTGCCAAGGCTGTGGCAGAAATGACATACCAGCCCTGGGACAGGGACTCCCGTGTTCAGCTCCCAGTGGTGCCGCACTCGCTTCCATATCTCTGAGAACACCCTGTGTCTCCTTTGCTCTGTGGTGGGAGAGGCAAAAGGGACATTTGTCACGAGGAGAGGAGAGTGTGGGGGTGTCGCAGCAATCAGGCAGGGATCCCAACTTCCTCTCAGAAAGTGGCTATGTGGAATGCCCTTTCACATAAGCCTACCAAGTGCTAAAAACAAACACCTGTGCTGTCTTGAGCCTTGCTGAGGGGAACAGCCTCACCGTGCAGTGTCCTCTGCTGGACCATGTTTCCTGCTGAGCTGAAGGCTCTCATCTTGGGCAGTGCTTAAAGCTCACACGTCCTTCTCCCCACAGCGGTCTCAGTCTGCATTCTCCTTCACCACGGAAGACGCTCTGAAGACCTGTCCAGCGGAGGCCGCACCAAGGCAGCCCAGGGACCGCGGCCAGGGTCTGCTCAAGGGGTCTGCTCTGCCCAGCTGGAGGAGCATGGACGGACTGGATGGGACAAGTAATGGGCTTTTTGTTGATTGTTTTGTTTTGTTTTGTTGAGACAAGGCCTCACGGAGGCCAGATCATGAGCTGGCCCCTACTCCCATGTGGTCAAGGATGGCCTTGAACTTCTCTTGCCTCTGCTTTTAAATGCTGAGATTATAGGTGTGCACCACCCACCGCTGCCTGGCTCCAAGTGGGTCCCCAAGTGCTGTTTGGAGTCTTGCCAACCACCGTGGGGCCATTCCGCTCTTCCTCTCATAAGTGTGCGCGTGGCTGTGAAAGTGTCTCTGATAGGCACTTGTCTATCCCACCACATCTCAGGAGGTCATTATGGTTTGCTTGCAGCTGTGTTCTTCCTGCTTACTTCTAGAATGCTCTGCCTCTCTCTTAGGGGATGGAACCACATCAGCATCTTACATGGTCTATCGAAATGAAGGGGTTGAAATTATCTCGGATACTTTTCCTAAACTCTCACACAGCGGTTGTGGCGATGTAATCAGAAACCAGGGGCCAAGAAGCCCTACAGTTTGTTCTAATAATATTTTTACTTTAAAAAAAAATATATATATATATATATACATATATATAATTTTCATTATATCCACCCCTAGTACTTTCTCCCAACTCTCCCCAGAACCCTTCAGCACCATTTTCCTCCAATTTCATGTTGTATCATCATCATCACCACCATCACCATCATCATCACCATCCTGAATTCTGCTAGTACTGGGGCATCAGCACCTGCCAGGCTCTGCATCTCTAAAGACAAGTGTCTCTGCCTCCCTCTGCAGCCATCAACTGCCAGTAGCTCCTGTGCTCAGGGTGGGGCCTTGTGAGGCCCTGTCCTGCCTATGGTGGAAATTTGACTGACTTGATATGGTGCAGGTCTCAGGCAGGTAACCACAGCCTCTGTGTGTGTGAGCACGCACGCGTGCGTGCAACGGCATTGCTGTGTCCAGACGTCAGCGTTTCACCATCTTCCATCTCTTACAGTCTTTCTGCCTCCTCTTCCACGGTGTCCCCTGAGCCTACTGATGATGCCCATGTATGGCGTAACCAACCGCCTGTGAGTTGTGTGTGCTGTAGGGACACACACAGGACACACACAGGTCTCACAGGAAGCCAGTCATGGGAGGTGTCATGGATCGCCCAGCTTGCTCCTACAGTGATAACGGGGACTTCTGGTGTCTGTCTCTACCCCACAGATCTGGTCCCAGTTCTGCAGAGCCCCGACGGAAACTGGATGGCCCTAAAGGATGATGGTACAAGGCCCCCAACCCGCCTGCTGGCCAAACCGAAGAGTGGGACCTTTCAGGCCCTAGAGGTGGCGTCCAGTGTGACATCTGCTTATGATGAGATAGGTTCTGACAGTGAGGAAGACTTCGATTATAGTGAGGCCTTGAGTAAGCTGTGCCCAGCATCTCAGAGCAGGCCGAAACAGCTCCAGCCTCAGCCTGCACAGGCTCAGAGTTCCGGCCAAGGTCCCATAGCCACCTCTCCCTCCAACCCTGAGGCCATGTGTTCCGATTCGGAGACCTCCTCCACTAGCTCATCTCGGGAGGCCGGACGCCGGGCTAGGCTGTCCTGGCTGCAGAGGAAGGCCCCCAAGAACCCCACAGCAGAGAAAACGCGCCTCCAGGGAAAGCTGGATGTCAATTTCAACCCCGAGGCAGCCAGCGGAGAGACTTCCGACAGTAGTGACCAAGAGGAGGCCCTCCCTGCCGCAGACCGCCGGGCCAGGAGATGGAGAAGGGCCCGAGTGGGCCCAGAGGAGCCAAACAGGAAGCTGCCTTCGCCTGGTGCCCGTCCACAGGCTCCCCACACACCTCAGGTAAGGAAAGTTCACCTGCGCATGCGCACGCTCGGACAGTACGGTGACCCTTCTCCACATAGGGTGCCCCAGAGAGCCTGGGTTTGGGCTCCGCTGTCTAAGATTCTATTGGTTGTTGCTGCTAAGCAGCCGGGTGACCGGAGCCATGTCACATCAAACCCTCTGTGGCTCTGTGTCTTTGTATTAGTCGACTGTCTTGTCACTGTGAACAAAGACTGGCAAGGCACATGCTGGGAGTCCTTACTTGGGCTCACGTTTCTAGAGGCTTCGGTTTACGGCTGCTGTGTCTCTTGTGCATGAGCAGAGCGTACTGATGATGGCAGGGACAGGAGGTGGCGGGGGGTGGGGAGGGGTGGGGGTGGGGGCTTCTTCAGTTCATGGTGGACAGGAAGAAAAGGACCACAGGAGAGAGGCAGGGCGGGGCAGGAGACAGCTGTGTTGGTAAAGGGCTTGCTGTGTAAAGCGTCAGTCCCACCTACATAAAAAGCCAAGCGTGGCGGCACACACTTGCTGTCCCAGTGCTGGGCGGGGAGAGAGACTGGAGACCCCGTGCAGGTACCACCTGACCACCCTCGCCTACTTAGTTAGCCCCAGGCCAGTGAGAGACCCTGTCTCAAAAACAAGGTGGATTAGCATCTGAGGGATGACAGCTGTGTCTCTGGCCTCTGCATGTTCACACACACTCACACACACACACACACACACTCACACACACACTCACAAACTATTACTTTTTTAAGTAAGGAAAACCATTTTTAAATTTAAAATTTTAAGAATTAAGATGTATATCCAAGGAACATTCCTAATCAGTGCATGATTCAAAACGGGGTACCCAAGGCTTTGTATTTACTACAAAGTGACTTCAAGCTCAAGTTCAGACATTGGTATTTAAGAAGCACCTGTCTCAGTTGGTGTTTCTGCTACTGTGATGAAACGCCATGGCCAAAAGCAACTTGGTCAATTAAAGGGGGGAGGGGGGGAAACACCAATCAAAAACAAACAAAACAAAAAACAAAAAAAAAGCACCATAGCCTTCCCCATATGCCAACCTAAAGGGGGGGGGGGGTTTCTCATAGCCTTCCCCATGGGCCAATATAAAGGGCGTTTTCTCAGTTGAGAGTCCCTCTTCCCAGCCTGTGCCACGCTGGCAGGTAGGGAGCCAGCAGAGGCCACCCAGAAGGCGCAGAGACCCTCTCTGTTTACCCACCCCTGGGAGAGACCTTGAGCAAATAGCAGTACCACCTCATCACCACTAGGTGGGGGTACTGCTACACTGCCAGGGCTGTTCCAACCTTCAGTTTCCTTTCATAGGGCAGTTCTCAGGCACCTGTAACCCAAGTTGTAGAGCATCTGACACCCTCTTTCTGGGCGCCAAGGGCACCCGCATACACGCAGTACACATACAGACAGATAGTCACACACATAAATGTAAATTAAAAATTAAATTAAAATAAAATAAGCAAAATCTAACTCAATGTTTTCTCCCCAAAATGACTGAAGGTGTGTTTTGTGTGAGGCCATTTTCTTAGGGTTTCTATTGCTGTGATGAACCACCATGACCAAAGCAACCTGGAGAAGAAAGGGTTTATTCAGCCTACACTTCCACACCATAGTCCATCACCAAAGGAAGCCAGGACAGGAGCTCAAACAGGGCAGGACCCTGGAGGCAGGAGCTGGTGCAGAGGCCATGGAGGGTGCTGCTCACGGGCTTGCTCCTCACGGCTTGTCCAGCCTGCTTTCCTGTAGAACCCAGGACCATTAGGGCCAGTGGCCTCACCTTCCCTGAGCTGGGCCTCTCCCCTCAGTCGCTGCTAATTAGGCAAATGGCTTCAGGCTCGCCTGCAGCCTGACCTTGTGGAGTTGTTTTTGTCAGTCCAGCTGCCCTGATTTCAAATGACGTTAGCTTGTGTCAAGGTGACATAAAACTGTCTAGTGCGCACCTTGGTGTGTTCGCGTGAACATAGTACACTCAAAACTGTGACTCAGCAAGTCTGTCTGTCTTTGGCGTCGTGCTGTTTGTCCATCTTCTTCCCTGACGATCTAACGCCCAACCACGCCTGATACAGAAGGATAACATACCAAGAGCAGGGATCGGCCCACGCAGAACGAGAGCAGTAAGGAAGACACCGTCTGGAGAAGTTTAAACCAGGCGCTGGGGAGATGGCTTGCTTCGTAAAGCTCTTCCCTTGCAAGGGCAAGGGCCTGAGTGTCACCCCCAGACACATGTAAAAACCCAGGCACAGTGATGCGGGCTTGCAGTCTTGTGGTGTGCTGAGGGGCAGAGACAAGTTGCCACTGGGGCTCGCTGGCCAGAGAGCCTAGCTACATAGAAAACCCCAGACACACACACACACACACACACACACACACACACACAGGCACACACATATATACATGCACATACATACAACTTAAAAACAGCAATAAACACATTAAAGTTAGTCTTTGGAAAGTTTTCTTCCTTAATTATCATACTTAATTAGGTATGTGTGTGGTTTTGTACGTGTGAATGCAGTGGCCTGGTGTGGGTGTCGGGAACCAGACTCATGTCCTCTTCACGAGCAGGAAGTGCTCACGATAGCTGTACACCTCTGCAGTCCCCAAACGCTATCTTCTCTGTGTCAACACCTGCCAGTCACAGACAACTCTAAGCAATGGTGCTGATGACAAACTCTTTCTAGGGGGCCAGGTGGCTTCCAAACCCCACAAACGCCATTGGTTCATCCTTAACCCCAAAGTGACGGCTGTTTAAGATTCGGTCCATGCTTCCAGGCCGCAGACAGGCCCGCAGCGTGTCACCATGCACATTTTAGAGAGTTGTCAAATTAAGCTCTCAGACCTTGTAGCTATTTACATAGCATGACAGTGTACGGGTGTGTTTTGCACTTGTCGTCAACAGTGTCATTGTCAGTCTGTTCAATTGCTGTTAACTCTGAGAAAGAAAACTTCTTAGTTAACACTTGCGTGGTTTCCACTGAGATTGTTTCTTCCCCTGACTTTAAAAGTGATCAAAGTTTTTCTTCTGCAAAAAGTGCATTTATGTTTCACCTGTCATCTTACTCCAATATTTATCTTTTATTTTTGGTGTTTTGAGACAGAGTCACAATGTGTAGCCTTGGCTGGCCTAGAACTCACTGTGTAGACCAGGTTGGCTTCAAAATCACACCGATCCTCCTGCCTCTGCCTCCCAAACGCTGAGGCTAAAGGTGTGCGCCTACACACCCGGCCTAAGTACATTTTACATATACATTTTTTTTTTCCAGTAACAGTGTGGTTGGAGATGGGTGTGTGGCTCAGCTGGCAGAGTCTTAGCTTGAGTAAGGAACTGGGTTCAATCCCCAGAACTGCATAAACCAGGCACAGTGGCACACTCCTGCAATACCAGCACTTGGTAAGGAGAGGCAGGAGGGTCAGGAGGGCAGGGTCATCCTCAACGACATCGTGGGCTGCGTTCAAGGCCAGCCTGGGCTACACGAGACCCTGCTAATCATCCCCTCTATCATTTTATTATTTCATGCCATAAATTCTCAAGCAGGTTTGTATTCCCCATCGATCTGTTTGGCCCACATAGGCTTCATTTTTCTGGGTGTGAAGTAAGAGCTAGTGTTTTTTTTCCCCTAATTATTCATTTGTTTCTGGATCATTAATAAGTCACTCACATGTATCTGCTGGCAGCAGATGCCGTCTTCAGCACGCACGGAGTTTATTTTATTACCATGAGTCTGTTTTCTTTGTTCCCTTCCTGTACAAATCCTACTGTTTTCATTATAAATTCCTTACAGAATATGTCACTGTCTGGTGGTCACACATCCCCTCCCCATCCTCCCTACCCCCCCCACACACTGTGTTGTTTTGGTTGATACATACATACTTCTCTAAAACTCTCTTGGCATCTCTCAACTCTTTACTCATATAATTGGGTTCTCAAACTCTGCTCAATTTGGAAAAAAAAAAGCTTTATTGGACTGTACAGAATGTATGCATATACTTAGGAATGATTTGTCTGTGTAATATCTAGTGGTTTGTTTTTTTTTTTAAATCCAGGACTGTATGGCACTTGTAAAGTTTTTGTACTTTTCATCCAAAGCCCTCATGCTCTTCTCGTTAAGTAAGTTTTAATTTACACTTCAAGATGCTGTGAGGGAGAATTTTCCCATCTGTTACATGTTGAGATCGGATTAGCGCCTATAGAACGGTACTGACTTTGTGTTTCATAACTTAGTACTCCAGTGGAGTTTTTGTTAATTCTGCTAAGTCTTTCCTGGGGTGCTCTTAGCTGTCCCTATTACCTACAAATAGTGAACTTGCATGCTAGCAAGTGCTCTACCTCAGAGCGGTCTTCCTCTCCCCATCCCATCCTCCTCTGTCCTCCCACCCCCTCCTCTTCCTCTTTGGACCTCCGTAAGTTGCCCAGGTAGGCCTTGAACTCACTCTCTGGCTCAGCGTCAGCCTCCCGAGCAGCTGGGATTGCAGACCACTGCACGCAGCCCAGCAACACTGCAGTCCTGAACTTTCTCTTCTCTTACTGCACTGGAAACTTCATAGTTAGATTTTGTTTGCCTCTATTTCATCTAACTTTTAATTTACGTGTATGTGTGTGACTGTACATACGAGCACCATGTGTACGCAGGTGCCCTCGGTGCCCAGAAAGAGGATGCCAGATCCTCTGGACCTGGAGCTGCAGGCGCCTGCCTGATGTGGGTGCTGGGAACTAAATCCGGGTCCTCTTTGAGAGCAGCAAGTGTCCTGAACTGCTAAGCCATCTCTTCAGCTCTGTCTGTTTTTGTTTGTTTGTTTGTTTTGTTTTTTTCCTGAGATGGAGGAGGGCTGCCTCATTATATAGCCCAGGCTAGTCCCCAATACATGGTCCTTCGCCATAGCCTCTGGAGTACTAGGATTATTGGCATTTGCTATGTGCCTGGCAGGAACTGCCATTCGTAAGCCTTACTATTTGTATATTATAGCATATTCATTTGCTTTGCCTTACATTAATGCATTTATAAGTGTCTAAAGTAACAAGCTGAATATGTGATTTAAAAAAATTTTTTTTTGTTTTATTTTATGTACATTGGTATTTTGCCTGGATTTCTGAGAGATTGGCCCCTGAAGCCGGGGTTACCGATAGTTGTGAGGAGCCATGTGAATACTGGGATTCGAACTCGGATTCTCTGGTCCTCCGGAAAAACAACCAGTGTTCTTAACTGCTGAGCCATCTCCTCAGCCTGAATATGTGATTTTTATTTGACTTTAATTGTGCTCACTGTGAAACAACCCCAGCCGGGATCTTTCTTCCTTGGTGACCTGCCCCAGTGGTTCACGGTCAGCTCTGCTGCTGCCTGCCTCAGTTAAGCCCTTATCAAAACTAGGAAGCCTTTCGGAGCATCTCAAACAATGTAAATCAGCAATGGGGTTTTGGTATGTGTTGGGTCAAGCAGAGTCTTCTCACTGTGGCGCTGGGGTGGCCTGGAGCTTACTGAGTGGCCCAGGCTGACCTTAACTCACTGCAGTGCCTCAGCTTCAGCCTCCCAAGTGCTGTGGTTCTAACTCCAGGCCTGCCTGGTTTTTCTTCTGTGATCTGTTAATGTTGATACTCACATTAATCATTGGTTTTTTAGTTGACTTAGCTTTTGTTACTTATACTTTTCCAGATGATGACTCCTGTCTGTAAGAACAGAATTTCATTTGTATTCTAACCTGTTGAGTTCAGTGTTCGCTTTGGCTCAGCAGTTAAACGTGCTTCCTGCTCTTGCACAAGACCAGAGTTCAGAGCCCAGCACCCACATAGCGGCTTACAACTGCCTCTAACTGTAGCTCCACGGAATCTGATGCCCTCTTCTGGCCTCCACAGGCACTGCAGTCACGTGCACATCCCCACACACGGCGCATAATTAACCTCGTTTCTATTGAAAGCCGGGTTTATTCTCGGATGACAAAGTGCAAGACGCAGCTCTGTGTCTGTTTGTCTAGGCCGCGTGTCTGACTGCTGTTTATTGTGTTTTGTGGTGTGCATTTCTGCACCAGGATTTGAGGTAGACAGAGTGTTGGGGAGAAGAGACCAAAAATTATTCTACTTTGAAGGAAGAGAACAGCTGGATCTGCCAGTCCTTTTTCCTGCCTGTTCCCGTGGCTTTTGTGCTTAATGAAAAATTCTCTGCCAGGCGCCCTTGATCCCAGCACTCAGGAGGCAGAGGCAGGTAGATCTCTGAGTTTGAGGCCAGCCTGGTCTACAGAGTTTCAGGACAGCCAGGGCTACAGAGAGAAAACTGGTTTAGGAAGGAAGGAAGGAAGGAAGGAAGGAAGGAAGGAAGGAAGGAAGGAAGGAA
>OU015755.1:3207888-3238733 GCA_907169655.1 Acomys percivali | reverse complement strand
TCTTTGTTGCTGAGGTGTGTTTCTTGAATGCAGCAGAATGCTGGGTCTTTTTTCCACAGGATTCTGTTAGTCTGTGTCTTTTATTGGGGAGTTGAGGCCATTGATGTTGAAAGATGTTAGTGACTAATGATTGTTAGTTCCTTTTATTGTGGAATTGGTGGTGATAATCTGTGTGGCTGTGCCTGTTTGGGTTTTGCTGTTGTGAGATTATCTATATACTGTGTTTTCTTGGGTGTAGTTGACCTCATTGTGTTGGAGTTTTCCTTCTAATATCTTCTGTAGAGCTGGGTTGGTGAGTAGATAGTTTAAATTTGGTTTTGTCATGGAATATCTTGTTTTCTCCATCTATGGTGATTGAAAGTTTTGGTGGATATAGTAGTCTGGGTTGGCATATGTGGTCTCTTTGTATCTGCATGACCAGCTCAGGACCTCCTGGCTTTCATGGTCTTTGTTGAGAAGTCAGATGTAATTCTGATGGGTCTGGCTTTATATGTACTAATCTAATCTATTTGGTGTTTTGTACGCCTCTTGTATGTTCAAGGTAAAGTTTTTTCTATGATTTTCTTGAAAATATTTTCTGGTTCTTGTAACCTGGCATCTTCTTTTTCATCTATTTCTATAATCCTGAAGTTACACCTTTTCATAGTGTCCTTATTTCTTGGATGTTTTCGTGTCATGAAATTTCCTGTTTTAATATTTTCTTTAAGAGATGTATCAATTTCTTCTAATGTATCTTCAGGCCCTGAGATTCTCTCTTCTGTCTCTTGAATTCTGTTTATGACACTTACCTCTATGATTCCTGATCTCTTAAGTTTTCCATTTCTATAGCTTTTCAGGTTTGTGTTTTCTTAATCGATTCTAATTCCATTTTCATGTCTTGAACAGCTTTACTCATTTCCTTCACCTGTCTGATTGTGGTTTCCTGTTTCTCTTTGATGGCCTCTCTTCATTTGGTTGTATTTTCCTGTAATTCTTGGAAAGATTTATTCATTCTCAAGTAACTGGACAAGCATAGTGTGTCCCGGCCTGCAGGACAAATCGAGTCAGGGTTCACCTGCGAGAGGGAGTGGGGATTGAAAGTGGGGTACAGAGACGCAAGAAATAACGAGTCAAGTCTAGAAATTTCTGATCAAGACTCACTTTAATGCTGACTAGTAAGAATATAGAGAGAGCAAGGTCAATAGGATCTATTCTGATCCCACTCACCCTAGCCCAAAGGCAAGAATACAATAGCCTGAATCGTTCCCTGTAGAACTTCCTAGTTCTCTGGGTAATTCCCTGTAAGAACTTCCTTGATCCTCTGGGTGGTTCTAAGTTGGGACTTCCCTACTTCTTTCAAAGGTAAATAGTCCAAGGATGGCCTAGAACACAAGACTTCGTGAGGCAAAGGTCAGCAACTCGAAGATCACAGCATGCAGCCTAAGCACAGGATTTCTGACATGGCAGAATTTGGCATGGCTCCCCACACGAGCATAGCTTTAAGGTTATTTTCCTGAGATTTGGCTGCATTAGAGTGTCCATTGTTTGGGATTTCTGGCAGAGCCATGCTGTCCTGGTTTTTGTTGGTTGTGTTCTTTAGCCATCTGCTGAGGGGGATCGGGTTTTCTGAGCTGGCAGTCGAGGAGGCGAGTCCCTTTGGAAGGCAGCTGCTTGGTAGACACTGGCCTCCTGGAGCTAGATTTGTCTGAGTTCTGTCACCTAGGATCCCAGACTCAGTAGGGTTCCTCTGACTACTTGGTCTCCTCAGAGAGATCAGCAGTAGAGTAAAACCGTGGCTTGGAGTTCCTGTATCTGGGATCTAGATGCTGATTTTGAGGGTCCCAGGTTCCACTGTGCCAATCCTGTTCCCTAGGGGGCCTGCACTAGAAGAGTGCAGGATGCTCAAAGTTTGTGATTCCTGAACCCAGGAGATGTCCAACCACCATGGGGGTGGGGGAGAATGGTTCTGATCTTCCTCAACTGTTCAGACTGAGGAGCCCCCAAGTGAGTGTCTTGGATCCGCAGCCCATTCACTCACCGGTTTTGACGCACTGATCCTGAGTCTTTTCCCCAGGGGTCCTGCACTTGCTCCAGTGTTTTGCAGGGTGCCCAAAGCTTTTGACTTCTGAACCAGGGGTTGTCTGGCTACGATAAGGGGGTGGGGGTCCTGATGCTCCTGAGTTGTTGCCTTCAGTCCATTTCCCAGCCTCTGCTCCTCTGCTCCCTGGACAGGTACATACTGGGTGCTGCCATCTTGGAATCCTCCTAATTATGACTTTCATAGCAAACTTTTGGAAGGTCATCTTGACTGTTCACTCTACACCCGGCAGGGATAGGATATTCATACAAAGAGCAGAGTTAGTGTGGTCCCCTGAAGGCTCTGGCTAAGCCAGTGAACAGCCAAGGAAAGTCAGGTGTCCTGCTCCTCTTATTAAGGATAGCCCATAAGTCCCTGGTAGCTCATCTTCCCCACCCCCACCCCAGGTCCAAGTAAACTGGTGACCAACAGGAAAGGTTCAGGTTGCACTTGCCAGGACTCCGAACAACAGAAAACTTCTGTTCTTAGATGTTGGTTTTGGTTTGGTGTGGGTCATTTTCTTTCTGGTGTGGTCCAGCCCCCTGCCTCAACCAAGGAAAGCCACCTCAGATTGCATGACAAGTATGGTTTTGGTTTGATGTGGGCCATTTTCTTTCTGGTGTGGTCCAGCTCCCCCCTTCTCAACCAAGGAAATCCACCTTGGATTGCATGACAAGTATGCCTACCCTCGAAGACCAGGATAGTGTGTCAGTAAGGTGGGGTCAAGGCAGGCCCCAAGGCAAGGACTGCTCTGTTTCATTCACTGCCTCACCCCTTCACTCATGTCTGAGCTCTGCATTCTCTTTCGAAGGGAGCGCATTGCCTGAAGCCTCCTTTAATGAGACCGAGCCAGAAGTAGAATCCATTCCAAGAAGCAATTTTTTCCCAAATCAAGCCATAGGGCCAGGGTGTGTTCAGTGATTAAAACCACTGCCACACAGTCGGCAAACGTGAAGACAGGGCTTTGCATCCCCAGAGCCTGTGGACAGAGTGACCTGCCGGTAATTCCACCTTTCAGAAACTGGAGACAAGGGACCCCAAATCTGGCAGAGCAGTGAGACTAGCACTATCAGGAAGCTTGGGGTTCATCCGGGAGACCCTGCCTCATAAGGTGGAGAGCAAGTGATCAAGAAAGATTCCCAGTGTCCGCTTTGGGTCTTTGCACACCTCTACACATACACATGCACAGACATGCACGTGAAAACAAACAGAAAAGAAAAACACTTCCCTAGAAAACAGTTGGCTTCCTCTTCAGGCTTACCTAGCTGCAAGGGAGGCTAGGAAATGTTACTTCCTGTTTAGTCCTAGAAAGGCTGGCTTGAGATCTGAGTGTGAGCTAGCACATGATGCTGACCAAACCTCAGAAGAGTTTGGATGACTAGCGTAAGTTCTAGAACTGAGGAGCAGCTTGGCTAAGGTTCCATAATAGATAAAGCTAGACTCTCACCAGGTCTCCTCACTCCTCACACAGAAAGCCGCCCTCAGGACACACTGTAGATGCCATTTCACATGGTTGTGAATCAAGTGATATTGAGAAAATATGATCTGGAAGATAAAGTAATTGGTAATAAACACAAAATGCAGATAACTTACCCTGCTTCCTCCTTCCATCCCTGTGACCCTGGGGTCATTCACTGTGAGGCACCAAATCTAAGCCAAGTCACACTAGCCTTTTCCTAGGTTCCCAAGTGGTATGTTGTTGTGTTTTAAGAGTTATTCTATTTAATGGTATAAACATTTTGCCTACGTTCAGAAGTCAGAAGAGGTCATTGAATCCCCCTGAAACTTTACAGGTGGTTGTAAGCCACCATGTGGTTGCTGGACATTGAACCTGGGTACTTTGTAAGAGCAACCAGCACTCTTAGCCACTAAACTATCTCTTCAGTTCCCTATGTAGATTTCTTTACTGGCCCCCTCTTTCAGCAAGTGTGTGTGGTGTATGTGTGTGCGTACATGTGCATGTGCGTGTGTGTGTGTGTGTGTGTGTGTGCGTGCATGTGCGTGTGAGTGTGTGTGGTGTATGTGTATGCATATATGTGCGTGCATGTGCGTGAATGTGTGTGGTGTATGTGTGTGCGTATATGTGCGTGTGAGTGCGTGTGGTGTATGTGTGCTATTACCACGTTGACCTCATGATGGGTGCCAGGATACTGCAGGATTTCTGTGTCTTTGTTAATGTGCTGTTCTTGTCTTCTGTCTCCTTCCGTTATTTGACCAAACAGAAGTGTTCTGCTGTTTCTCTCTGCAACATCTCCACAGAAGTCCTGAAGGTCATCAATGCTACCGAGGAGTTGATCGCAGAGTCTGCAGGGCCCTGGGAGAACACCCCAGCCCCCACTGACAGAGAAAAGGGGATGTTTCCTCTTGGCACAGACCAAGTGAGACTGGACAAGCAGCTGACTTCCTTGGAAGAAAATGTAAGAGGGTGTGAATGTGCCCAGTCATGGGTGAGCATGTGTGAAGGAGATGAACTGTAGCTGCTCCCAAATCACCACCACTGCCACCATGGCTGGCGTGTTCCCAGGAGAGGGCTGAGGCAGGGCTCCCCAGAAGCAAGGATGAAATCAGGAGTCAACCAAGTAACTGTAGAGAGAGATGGGGAGGAAGCTGTGCACAGAGGAAGGGCAGCTTCCTGTGTGAGGACTTAGGACTTGGTGACACTCTAGCTGTGTTTAGTTGCAACCCTTGGCCAGGCTGCTCCCTCTCCCTCAGGGAAGATGGTGCAGTGATGGTGTGGGGAAGGGCTGAGGGCAGAAACCAAGCATGACTTCAGTCTCAGAGTAGCTCTCGGATGATAGCTGCATCTGTGAACTGCACTTCTCCACAGCCCGCAAGCACTTCAGCCCTCCTGCGTGCAGATTGAGTATCTTCAAAGGTGGTTTTCTGGGGGGTTAGGGGGCAGCGGGATTGAGATGTAGGGATCTGTGCCTCCTGAGCGTGAGCTTGGCTCCTGATGTCACCTGGGTGATGAGAATTGATAGCTGAAGCGCAGAGTGGAGGTGAGGGGACCCATAATTGCCCAAAGAAACCCAGATCCCTGCTGAAGGCAGGCCAGGATGGGGCAGGCATCATTTGGACACAGGTGGAACATAAGAAACCTGAGGGGATGTGGTCTGGCCAAAGCCATTGGGCAGGACTCTTAAGGTAGTGTTCCATCTAAAAGATTCTGGGCAAGTCCAGGACATGGTTCCGCCCCACTAACAGTTAGGCAACCAAGAATCTTTGTTGAAGGGAGTATGTGGAAAACAAAAATGACCCCGTAGAGAGCCAGATAGCGCCCTTCCACTGCTGGGATGAGGGTAGCTGCTAAAAGGACCTCAGAGGTACAGTATTCTGGGCTGGGGATATCTCAGGGGTACAGTGTTCTGGGCTGGGGATATCTCAGGGGTACAGTGTTCTGGGCTGGGGGATATCTCTGGGGTACAGTGTTTACTGTCCAAGCATAAGGACCTGAGTTCGATACCCAGAATTTATGCTTGTAATCCTGGGGCTGGGGAAGCAGAAACCTGGGGCCTACTAGTCAGCAAATCTTGCTGAGTAAATTCCAGGTCAGCAACTCTGTCTCAAAATGCACAGCAGATGGCATCTGAGGCATAACATCCCCAGGCTGTCCTTTGGCATGTGTGCGTGCATGTGCGCACACACACATACACATACACACACACTTGACAGTGGCCAGTTTTCTCTCACTGTATTCAGAACAAGGACAGCATACCTTTCTGCCAAAACTATATTGAAAATGAGGCCTGTGTGCCTTCCCATCAGGGTGACTATGTGGTTATTTTGTGGCCATTGGGGATGGCTTAGTAATATTTTCAATTCAAAACCCATTGGCTCAGGATATCAGGAGCCCCAGTGTAGACCGGTAGTTTCCAGGCTGGGTCTGCAGCTAACTGGTCCCCTCTTCAGCCCTGTGCCAGCCCTGTTCCATTCCCCAGAGTTAACTGTGTGCCTCTCCTCCCCCCATTTCTCCAGCTTTTCACCTCTTACCTCAGAAAAGAGGACATCCACGTTCCTTTGAGTTCTGTAAGGTGTTGAGTAAGAGTGGGGTAGAATTTTCCCCTCAGCGCTCTGATCCAGATCACAGAACTGTTGTGTGTTGAATGGGGGGTTGGGGGGCATCCACCCTCCTGTCCCCAGGATGGAATTCAGCTAAGCAGTGGGAAAGGGCAGGGCTGGCTCTGAAACCCGCCCCTGGCTGCCAGGGGCTGCAGCTGGCTTAATTAAATCATGACTTTTGTTGGTCTGCACTGTTAAAAGTGAATTCCATCCTTTATCCCCCCCCCACTCCCCCCCAGCCCCCCAACCCCCCCCCACACACACACCTTGCCTTTGGGCTGGGGACCAAGTTCGCATCTTCTTCTTCTGAATACAGTTGCTGTGAGCCAGGACTCTCAGATAAAAGAGAACATTCTATTTTGAATATTCACTCTTGGAAATGCTTCTAAGGCTATGGAGGTTGAACAGACAGAATGAAGGAAGTATCACTCGGTGTCTAGTCATTGTGTCTCATCAATGGCTTGCTAACTTGATTAGGGAAGAGCCTGGGAAACTTAGGGACACATCGTCTCCATTGCATTCGCGCTGTAAGACCTGCTCCCCTAAAGTCCAGAACACTGTGGGACTCCCCTCACCCTCTCCAGCTATGCACAGCTGGAGTTCAGTGCCTTGGGCAGAAAACCTGGGCCTCTGGGAGTTAAAACTCCCTCTGAAAAAGAGCCCAGCTGTGCCTCCTGGGGTCTGACTGGGAGGGGAGAGGTTTGTAAGGAGACTATTATTTAAGGCATGGGCAAAGTTAAGGGGTAACAGAGGGCTGAAAGAATAGGAACGCAGGAAGTTGTGTCACCCCTCCGTAGCACAACCAGGGCTAAGGAGAGCTGCAGCCTAGAAAAGTGCCCCCACCAGTGAAGCTGGGAGCAGGAGAATGAGCTCCCAACACGACTTTGATACGGTCTTGCCTTTAACCTCTTGCTGGTGTCTCTTATGGGCCAGGGAGGCATGGTCATGAAAGTCTTACAGACCAGTGTCTTCGTTTCATTTCCTGTTGGTGTGATGATGTACCTGACAAGAGCAACTTAAGGGAGAAAGGGTTACTCCACCTGCAATTCCAGCTTACAGCCCATTATCATGGGGAAGTCGTGGCTTTAGTGATTTGAAGCAGCCGCATCTCATCCACAGTCATCGGGGTCTCTGCCTAGGGAGTGGTACTGCCCACGGTGGGCAGGGTTGCCTGCTAATCAAGATAATCCCCACAGACCAACCTGATCTGGACAGACCCTCACTGGGACTCGGTCCCCCAGGTGACTCTAGATTGTGTCAGGTTGACGATTAAAACTATCCTGGGCCTGGATAGAGGGCTCAGCAGTTAAGAGCACTGGCTCTTCTTCTAGAGGACCCGTGTTCTATGACACTCCACAACTGCCTATACCGCAAGTTCCAGGCAATGACTCCCTCTTCTGTCCTCTAAGGGCACTGCATATACATAGCGCACTTACAAAAACGTAGGCAAAACATGTATACACATAAAATAAGAGTAAATTTTTGAAAAACAACAACTGGCCGGGCGTGGTGGCGCACGCCTTTACTCCCAGCACTCGGGAGGCAGAGGCAGGCGGATCTTTGTGAGTTCGAGGCCAGCCTGGTCTACAAAGAAGTCCAGGAAAGGCAAGGCTACAACAGCAATAAAAAAAAAAAACTAGCCATCACATGAGATCAGCCATCAGGGCAGTGAAGGATAGAAAAGGATCCGAAAGGATCCACAGAGAGCAGACAGCACAACCAGTCTCATCCTGTGTGAACAACAGGACGAGACACCTTGTGATTTTACTCAGGGGAGTAAGGGGAAGAGATAGGTTGGCCCTGTCGCCTCCTGTTCCCATCTAAGGGCCCATCTCATCTATTTTGCTCTAAGACAGTGTCAACTTGTGCTAACCTATGATTCCAAACACACGCGCGCACGCACGCAGTGTCTATCCTGATTTCCCTTTAGCTGCAGCTCTTGTTGCCCGTGTACTTTACAACCAGTGCCAGCAGGCACACTGCACATGCCTGTGCAGAGTGTGCGGTAGAGGACATGGTCCTTCCCACGATTCTCCTGCTGCTGCCCCAAAGCTCCAGACAGGAGATGGCACCCAAAACTCATGGCAGTGGCCCTGGAGGTGGCCCCCCCCAAACTCACGGGAGTACTCCTGGTTACTTATGTAACTATCTGCCCTTTTTGAGCAAGAGAAAAAAAAAAACCACTACCATCTACAGGACCTCTAAGTCGAATTTTATGGAACACAATGCTATAAGGAGTGACAAGCCTGGAAAGTCTGATCTTGCTGTGAAAATTGAGATCCATGCATAAGAGATTCCTAGGAGTGGGGCTGGGGTGGGAGCTCAGTACAGTTAGGAGTTAATCCCATGGAGTGAGAGTAAAGACTGCCCAAGTATAGCAAGCTTTGTTATGTGTGCACAGTGTAGCAGGTCTGGCAACTGCCTCTCCCTAAATGTGGGATTCCGAGAGGGCAGCCTGAACGTAAGAGCAGTGGGTTCTCTGTAGCCCCAAAACTGCAACACCAGGGGCCTTCTGAGGGCTGGGGATTCTTTTGGTTATGTAGGAGCTTGGCTGACCATCTCCTCAGGGTGGAGGTCAGGGTGTAGTCAGTGTGTAGGGTACCGAACATGACAATCTCCAGAAAATGGGTCAAGATACGGTCAGACTTAAATTTTAGAGAAAACAGGCATGAACTCACTCGGACCTTGCAACAGGATGGCTTCTAATCTTAATGCGGAGTCTGGCTGGTACACCATAAGAGTCTGCCTCACAGACATGAACACCTGACTTCACTCTCCAGCACTGGGGGAGCGGGAGGGGCAGGGACAGTCATGCCTGGGCCCACTGGCCAGCCAGTCCAGCCAATGAGTCACTGTCTCAAAAAACAAGATGGACAGACCGAGGGATGAGAGCAAGATTGTTCTCTGACCTTCCCAGTACACACACAGACACACATATAGACACACATATAGACACACACACACACACACACACACAAATAAATAAATAGTGTTAAAAGAAAAAGCCATGTGAATCTCTTGCCTTAGTTCCTGGGTTGATAAACATGTTTCCATCGCCTCTTCCAGCACTTCCAGCTCCATCCCATCAGCTTGGTGGTGAGTTGTCATTCTCCTGTGCTCAGTGACAAACCTCTGTGTCCCCTCCCCCTAGTGCCAAGGGAACAGACTTTCAGAAAACACAAAGTAAAAATATGATCATTCAGACTATCCTGAGGGCTCAGATCTGTGTTTCCTATTGCTTTGTCTTGGCCATGATGAAAAATAAATAAACTTTTTTTAAAAAGGAACATTAACAGATATAGTTTGGGTAGATACTGCCCTGGGGTTAAGATGTGCATTCCACTTGTTTCTGGTAAAATGGGTCACTGTAGGCGTGTCATCATTGTCACCACTGCTTCCAGTTTCCTCGGTAATAATTTAAGTTGCTATGCTGAAACAGGTCATTTCATGTAAATGATTCCAAAGCAATCCAACTGTGAGCTTTTCTGTTTATTTCCACTTGATTTACCCTGGTATAAGTCCCTGGACAAATCCTCAGTTACAGTGCTGGCGTTAGGCATGTCATTGCACTTAAACCCTCTCTCCTTGTGCTTGGAGGAGAGAAGAGATGTCAGAGGCTTCCTGCCCCTGTGAAATGTTGCTAAGTGGGGGCTCCCATCTCTCCCCTCCTATTGAGCCCAATTTTTTTTCTGGCTTCCTTGATGACTAGTGCCCCAACAAAGAGCCTGGCCAGTCCCAGCCCCTGGGCTCAGGTGTGTGCTCTCTCTGCAGGTGTACCTGGCAGCAGGCACTGTGTACGGGCTGGAGGGCCAGCTGAGTGAGCTGGAAGATGCTGCCCGCTGCATCCACAGTAGCACAGGTGAGACGGAGCTGGCAGATCTAGAGGACCAGGTGGCTGCAGCCGCAGCCCAGGTGCACCACGCCGAGCTCCAGGTGAGCCCCCCTCCTCTCTGTTCAGGTTGAAAATGAAGGTCCCACTTGATAGATCCATTTCAAAGTCATGGTGCCTGGCAGGCACCATCATCCCTGGGACACTATCAAACCTTTTCTTTCTTTAAAAAATTTAAAACTTTGTGTGTGTGTGTGTGTGTGTGTGTGTGTGTGTGTGTGTGTGTGTGTGTGTGTGTTCCCTGAATATATGTATGTATACCGTATACATGTTTGGTCAAGAGAAATCATTAGATCCTCTGGAACTAAACTTCTGGATGCCATGAAGCACCAGGTCCTCTGCAAGAGCAACAAGTGCTTCTAACAAGCGATCAATCCATCTCTCCAGCCCCTCAAACCTCTTCTAAAATAGACATCTGCCTCTGGTAGCAGAGCTTAGAGCTGTATCATCTGTCCTGGCTTTCCTTTAAGACCTACACTGAGGGCTGAGGAGATGGTTCAACCAGTAAAGAGCTTGCCTCAAAATCCGAGGGCCCAAGTTCAGATCCCAGCACCACGTAGAAAGCCAACAAGGTAACAGGTACCTGTGATCCCAGTGCTGGGGAGGCAGAGGTGTGAGCCTCCGTGAACTTCACTGGCCAGCCAGTCGGGACAGGTCCGTGAGCTGTAGGTTAAGTGAGAGATTCTCTCTGAAAATAAAAGATGGAGAGCAATTGAGGAACATGCCTGATATTAACCCTGGTACCCACAATATATGTGCATATATGTCCATACACTCACACACATGTGTGTATGAACCTGTACACACACACACACACACACACACACACACACACACACACACACACACACTTTATACTGGTCTTCCCCCCTTTTCATCCCAAAGCCACCCCAGTCATTCTGTGTGTTGTTCCCTGCTGTTTCCCCAGCAGGGACTCAAAGCTGCATGAGGACCAGGCCACAGGTGTCTAGTCGAAGGGACTAACTCCTGACACTTAACAAGGATGGAATAGGAGCTGGAGAGATGGCTCAGCAGCTAAGAACACATGCTTCTCTGCAGAGGGCCTGGGTTCTGTTCCTATCACCCACATCAGATGGGTCATAACTGCCTATGACCCCAGCATCAGGGTTCTTCCAGAGGTCGTGAGTTCAATTCCCAGCAACCACATGGTGGCTCATAACCATCTATAATGAGATTTGGTGCCCTCTTCTGGCTGGCAGGCACACATGCAGGCAGAACATTGTATATATAACAAAGAAATCTTGAAAGAAAGAAAGAAACAACAGCAACATGACTGTGCAGATAAAGGCAGTTACCACACAAGCCAAAACCTGAGTTCACTCCCAGGAATCCCATGTAAAGATTGAAGGAAAGAACCAGAGATATAATTGCACAAAGTTGTTTACTGACTTATACATGTGTGCCATAGCATGTGTACCACACATACACACACTCACACATACAGACACACATATGCACATACACAGGTGCACACAATCACATATGTACACACACACACACACATGCATGAACACAGACATACATGCATGTGCACACACAGAGACAGACACACATCACATGCACACACATGCACAAATAGGCATGCACACACAGACACACGCGCGTGCGCGCACACACACACATTATTAATAATAAATATTTTAATAGAGAAACAGGATGAGTTCAGTACAAATCCCTGATATTGCTACTTTCCTTTTGTCTTGAACCTGCATCCTGGCCAGGTCTGAGGAGATAGTGCAATTGATAAAGCTCTTGCCTTGCAAACATGAGGGCCTGATTTCTACCCCCAGATTCCACAGTTTTAAAAATAAGGGAAAAAAATAAGCTTGTAATCCCACTACTGAGGCGGTAGAGACAGGGAGATCACTGGGGCGTGCTGGCTAAATTGTCTAGTTGCAAGCTACTGAGAGATGCTGTCTCATAAGACATGCCGGCCGGAGACCGCTCTTAACCGCTTCCCACCGTGCTTCAACAGTGTCCCTGAGTGAGGACACGGACAGCGTAATGTAGATGTCTCAGTGAGGGTTAGGCCACTCCACAGCCAGCTGCTCTCCGCACAGCGGTGAGTCTCGTACTAACCACTGACCACTACAAACAGAAACTTCTGCCGGGAAATGAAAGCTGCATCAAACTATGGATATAGAAAGATAAGAAGTTTTTAGAAGGCAGTTTGAAGCTGTGACCATTTAGCAAAATATCAGGCTCTCTGCTGGGGCCTGTGACCTCCCCAGCTGCAGGTGTTGGCCAGGTTTATAGAAGCAGGCATGGGGTCCGTCCTGTGGAGCAGGCCTTAAGTCCACTCAGAAGGTAGCTGGTTACCATCATAACATTTGTGCCACTGTTGACCAATGTTGGTCTCACTTTGTGAAGTTTTTATTACCCCAGCAGCACCTCCCTGAGAACCAAGGTTCCAGTACTTTTTCAGAACAAACTAACACCTTCTCCTAACCCTACTTGGAGACTTCCTGGTCACCGAGACCTAGGTGGCTCTGGAGTAGCATTCCCATAGTGCCACAGGCCTTCGATCTGTCCGTGTGCACGCTCTCATAGGGCTGCTGACATACACTAGAGCTGTAAAACCAGAAATTTAATTTTATGCATTTCTTGTGTTTTGTCTTTTTTTTTTTTTTACAACACTAGATAGACCACCAGTCATTAGTAGAATTTAAATGAATGGAAAACCAGGTGTTGTGACACACACCTGTAGTTCCAGCACTTAGAGGTGGAGGCAGGAAAATCAGAAGTTCAAGGTCGTCCTGAGCTACATAACAAGTTTCATGTCAGCCTGGGATGCATGAGATTTTGTCTCAAACAAAACAAAACAAAACAAAAACAACAAAAAACCCTGAATGAATGAATGAATGAATGAATGAGCATACATGAAAGCAGTTTAATTCTTTATAAGTTTGTAACACTTTAAACAAAAGATTCTTTCTTTCTGTGTTTACTGAACCTGTCTTTCTGCTGCATGAAGATTTCTGACATTGAGAGCCGGATTTCAGCCCTGACCATCGCTGGCTTAAACATAGCACCATGTGTGCGTCTCACAAGACGGCGGGATCAGAAGCGAAGGAGTCAGGTGTGTCTGTCCTTCGCTCCCCCATCAGAACACTGCATGGCCTGGGTAGTTCCAAACATCCTGCGTCTACAGAGCTGTACTGACAGCCGTATTTGTTTGTAGGTACAAACCATAGACACGTCGAGGCAGCAGAGGAGGAAACTGCCTGCCCCTCCTGTGAAAGGTGTGTTGCACTTAGAACACCAAGCCTGAACTGTTGGAAGTACTCAGGGCCCTGCGTGTGAAGAGGTTTGAGGACCAGATCTGATGCGCCCTCTCCCCAAGGGCTGTGCTAATCTGTCTTACCTGTGAGCGTGTGAGATGGTGTGCAGGACAGCAGATGAGTATGATGAGCATAGTTAGGATGAGAGTGATGGGGAATTACAGTGTGCCTGTGTGAGCAAGTGTGCATGTGTGAAAGGGTGGGGGGTCTGAGAATATGAGGACGTGAGTGTGTAGGGGTGAGTTGTGTTTGTGAGAGTATGTGTATTAGGGTGATATGTGTGAATGTGTGTGCATGTGTGAAAGTGAGGGCGTGTAGCTGAGTGTGAATGTGCGTGTGAGAGTGCATGGTCTCAGTGTGCAGCTGAGTGCAGGTGTGTGTGTGTGTGAGTGTGAAGTTATATATGAGTGAGTGTATATGCCTGTGAGGAAGTATATGAAGTGTGTGACTGTATGGTGTGTGCGAGTGTGTATGTGATCATCTTATGTAATGTGAAGTATACGTTTGAGTCTGAGGTATTTAGGTATGTGAGGGCGAATGTGTATGTGTGTGACTGTATAACTGCGTATATGGTATGTGAGAGGGTATGAGGTGTGAGTGTGTGCATACAGTGGTGGCTGTTGTGAGTGTTTAAATGTGCGTGTGAGTATGTGAGTGCGTGCATACAATGGTGGCCATTGTGAGTGTGTTTGGGTGTGTGTGAGTGTGTGTTAGTGCATGCATACAATGGTGGCCCTTTTGAGTGTGTATGGCAAATGAGTGCATGAGTGTGTGAAACTGTGTGTGAGTTTTTAAAGCTATGTATAATTGTGTATAGGTGAGAGTCTGTGTTTAAGAGAGTTGGCCACATGAGTGTGGAGGTATGTGGGTGTGTGTTGGGTGTATGCATGTGCGAGTGTCTGAGTGTGGGGATGGAGTTGGTGTGTAGCTGTGTGCATGAGTGAGGGAATGTGCCTAAGTGTGAACGTGAGGGTGTGTATGTGTTGGTGTGTATGAGTGTATGTGAGTATTGTGTGAGTGTGTCCTTTGTCAGTGTGTTAATGAGGAAGTTTCCGCCAGTTTGAGTATGAGGCTGTAGAAATGAGGATATAGGTGGAAATGTGCTTCTGAGTATTTTGAGTGTATATTCATATGTGTTTGGGAGTGTGTTTGTGTGCATGTGTGAGTCTAAGTTGGTACATGAGTTGGAGTCTGAATGTATGTCTAAGTTTGTGTGTTTGTGTGTAGATGTATGTGTCTGTGTGTGTTTGAGTGTGTGTACACATGAGTGAGTGTGTGTGTATAAGTAAGGGTACATGTGTGTTTTCTGCGGAAGCATGTGTGAGTTTGCATATATATGTATGTGGTGGTATACATGTGTGTTCATGTATGTGGGAGTGTGTATGGAGCTAGGCTGGTGGCCATTAAACCCCAGCAGTCCTCCTGGGTTACAAGCTATTTTACATAGGTGCTGGGATCCAAAGCAGGTACGGCAGGCCTTCCTACCTACTGAGCCGTCTCTCCAGCCAATCTTATCTATCTTGACTTGCCCCTCCCTGCCCCCAGAAGCAATCTGGGGCACAAAAGGGTGTGAGGTGCTTTAAGGGGAGATTCCAGGAAGTGCTGAGAGGGGAGAGGAGACAGTTCAAGGAGGTCATGCCAGGTTGGGGTGCTTTAATTAATTAGTGAGCTACATCTTTGGGGAGATGAAGCCTCAATGTGCTCCTGGCTGAGCCATCTTTCTGGCACTTACTTCTTATCTGTTTCCCTTTTAGCTGAAAAAATTGAAGCATCTTCCGTGACCCCCATTAAAACATTTAACCGCAACTTCCTTCTACAAGGCTCCTCCACAAACAGGCCCACGGAAAGGAAAGGTGACGCCACGGACGTGATGGTAAATATCTCTGTGTCCGTCGCATCACACGACTCAGGTCCCCCCACTCTGCAGGCTTTTCCTTCTTCCTTCTACCCCAGCAGACCCCCAAGAGGCAACCTGCCCTTCTGCTTCTTTGTTTTAGATTTGGGGGGGCGTGTCTAGAAAAGGCGAGTGCCACCCTGTCTGGCATTGCTGACCTCTTTACCCCAGTCTGCCATCTCCGCTGTATCTCTCTCTGACTCTTCATAGGAACCAGCTATATTAAGAGATAAATGAAAGTGTGCCGGCTCTGGTGGAGGCGCGGGGGCTTTTGTTCTGGAATGATCCATATGCATTTGTAAGGTTCTGTTAGCCATGAATGCCTTTTCCTAAGCAGACTCAGCAGTGGCTCCTAAGTGTGACGAAGGACAGAGAGTGACAACCACAGCTTCTGGGAAGTCACACAGGGAGGGCAAGTGGAGCATCTACAGTTAGGGTGGGTAGCTCATGTCTGCAATGGCATCATTAGGGAGGCTAAGGCAGGGAGGTTGTTTTGAGTTGAGGGCCAGTCAGGGCTGCATGGTGAAGTCCAGTTGAGCCACAGTTGCATAGCAAGACTCTGTGGCCCACCGATGGCATGGCTCAAGGCCTGTCTTAGGTTTACTATTGCTGTGACGAAATACCATGTCCAAAGCAACTTGGGGAGAAAACATGCGTATCCCAAGTTATGGTCTATTGAAAAAAAAACAAAGGCATGAACTCACGCTGGGGTGGAACCTGGAGGCAGGAGCTGATGCAGAGGCTGTGGAGGAGTGCTGCTTACTGCCTCACTCCTCATGGCTTGCTCAGCTTGCTTTCTTATAGAACCTAACCACCAGCCCAGGGATGGCTGGTGGGCTGGGCCCTCCCCCATCAAAACCACTAATTAAGAAACTGCCCCACAGGCTTTCCGGCAGCAGAATCTCAAGAGGCACTTTCACTCTTGGGGGTCCTTCTTCTCAGAAGGTTCTAGCTTGTGTCAATTCTACCCAGAACTGTCCACCACGTGGGTAAAAGCATTTGTGGTACAGACCTAACACCTGGTTTGGTCTCCAGATGCCCACAATGAAAAGAGTGAACAAAGTCCTGAATGTCCTCTGACCTCCACTCGGGCACACACACAAACACTCACAGACACACACTTGTGTGCATGCACAGACACACTCACTGATTCTTTAAGTTAAATAATCAATTCGTCAATGAATATAAAACCAGTTTGCAGCTGAGCTACGGTGGCTTACATCTGCAGTCTCAACATGAGGAAGGCTAAGCAGGAGGAGTGTAGAAAACTCAAGGCCAGACTGAGCCACACAGTGAACACCAGGTCTGTAAGACACTGTCTCAAAACAAACAGTTCACAGCAGATCGTCCATCAGAATTTCAGCAGACACCAGTACAGTACATTGGAAGAGATGCCATACCTGCTACATGCAACAGAAAATCTGTTTTCTAAGACTCAAAAACATGGATCTTTATCCTAGCCTACAAAAACAAAACCTCAGTAAATTCCAGGGGGAAGGAAGTGTCTGGTCATTTCCTGTGACCACGTTGTCTGACGTGACTGGTTTGCCGGGTGGCTGGTGACATTGTGTCCCATCTCTGCTTCTCTCAGGAACCTGCCCTGGAGTCGGCTGTGATGTACTAATGCACAGAACTCCACAGCCAGTGACCCACTGCCTCCGGCCGTACACGACAGTGCCTTGACCCAACAGCCATCGAGTACTGTGTGGATTTCCACTGAGGCGAGGGCCTGGGGAGGCCGCAGTGCACTGCTGCACCCAGAAGGCCATCTCAGTCCGCAACACTGAGGTCTCGCCCGCTCTCTCTGCCTTAGGCTCCCAGGGCAATCTGAGACCGAATACCCAGACACTGGCTTCCATTACCAGAGTTCTGTGTTCAAAAGACGCATTGTGCCTGTTTAATTTGCTCCTGCGTGTTGTCTTTACCAACCTATGTGCTTTTAGTCCCCTTTTTATCCCCATCAACAGGTCATCCAATAAAAGTGTTGGAGAGGAGCTTTGGACAAGGAAGGCAGGGGTGGGGGGGCGTGCGGGGTGGAGGCTATTATCATTGCTTACCCTTGCTAATCATCTCCTAACTGACGCTAAGAACAGGGAACACTCGGGAGGCAGAGGCAGGTGGATCAATGTGAGGTCGATGCCAGCCTGGTCTACAAAGCGAGTCCAGGACAGCCAAGGTTACACAGAGAGACCAAAAGAAAAACCAAAGAGGGAGAGAGAGAGAGAGAGAGAGAGAGAGAGAGAGAGAGAGAGAGGGAGAGAGAGGAGAGAATGCCTCACCACCTCCGGCTACGCCCCTAGCCCCCACAACCTGCCCATCAACCATCACTTCCCATTGCTTGGCAATCAGCAGCCACAAAATGAAAAGCTCTGATCCACCTGTACCAGACCCAGGTCTCTCTGAAACCGTGTCTCGTTCTGAATTTGGGGTTCTTGCATGGATTTACTCAGGGGAAGAGGGGCCTAAGGAATGTCACTATTAGTCTAACTTAAAGGACACTGTTCAGTGTCAATGGACACTGTTCAGTGTCAATGTGATGTGGCTTCGTTGAATGACTTGACATTGAAATGGGATTTGGGTAAGCAAACAAACTACTGCAAAAGAGAACTCGAAAGAAAAGTGTTCCATTCTCCGACACGTATCTCCTGCCAAAGTCAACAAGGTTCAGAGCAGCAGCAAAGATGAAGGGGGTTAGGGAAAAGAAGTGCTGACTGTGAGGGACACCAGAGGTGGCCTGAGCGCCACATTAATAGCCTATTGCAGGGGAGTTGCTGGTGTAAAAAAAAAATGCATACAAATGGAACGGACACTCTGCTGGGCTCTGGGCACTTGCAGCACATGTTTAAAGTTGGCTTCCAGGATTTTCTGAATCATAGGCTGTGGTGGGGAGCGGGCGGAGGAGGGGACGGAAGAGAGAGGGAGTGACCGACCTAGGTGCTGCCTCTGGGGAAGACAACGTTCTCAATTTTGTCTAAGGTCCCTCTCTGGTCAGCACATGGACTTTGCAGGATCCATAGCTAACGGTCAGACCAGTGAACTTGCTGAAGCCATGCCTGTGAACCGGTTCTAACTAGAATGCCCCACCCGCAGAGCTAGTTCTAATTGGAATGCCCCGTGCCCTGTGCCTCGCCCCGCCCCCCCCCCAAGCCTAGTTTTGTTTCACTTCTATGTCCTCTCTTCTCTTGTGACTCCTCAGACTTTATTTAACTGCCCTCCCTTTGCTGTGTGCCGATAGGGGTGGGGTCCTTGTGCTTTCCCATAGGCCCCTGCTGCTCTATGTGTCACCCAAGAGAACAGACTCCATGGAAATAATAAAACCTTCAGCATTTTATCCACTGGTGTAGTTCACACTAAAACAAAAATTAAAAAACACAACAAAAAGATCTGACTTCCAAACAGGACGTTTTCCTTAGGAGGCACGAGACTGCCTTTGTGCTAAAACAGTGTTAAAATACTCAAGTTTTCCTTTGACAAAAGCGTGTACTGTGTAAGCCTTGCAAAAAAAAAAAAAATAATAATAATGAAGAAAAAGCCTGTTCTATGGCATTTGAACTTTTATATAAAGGTTTCCTTGTGCCAAATAAGTACAAAGATTTAATTTACTATTTAAACCATAAACATGCTATAGTTCCAGAAATTATTTTGTCATCAGTGATTTTGATCTTTAGTGTCAATATTTATATTTAGATTAATTTTTATAAATGAAATATTTTGATGGTTTAAGCAAATGAGGACAAAAAGGGTTCTATCTCTGATGGCTTCTCAAGGTTATGCCTTCATGTCACACACTGTCAAGAGACACGACCACGACCAAGCAGTAAAAGTCACTTATGAAAACAGTCTGCGCGTGTGTGTTTGTGTGTGTGTGGTTTTTATTTCTTTATTTTGGTGGGAAGAGTGTAGGAGTCTCTGTCCTTGCTGCCTTCTGGTTTTACTACACACAGGTGTCTGACCAAGGCGGTTCTCTCTCCCCAGTGAACTAAGGCAACCTCTTCCCTCTGGAGGGAGGGCCAGCAGCCCTCAAGGAGAGGAAGGCAGTTGGCTCTGGTTTTTGTTCCTGCTTCCTCCACCTCGTGGATGTTTAGAGAACATCTGGTCTCTCTGTCTGTCTCTCTGTCTGTCTCTCTGTCTGTCTCTCTGTGTATGCATGTACACAAGCATGGGTATGTGCACATGCCTGCATGGAGGTGTCTTCAGCAATCATTTGCCACCTTACTTTTCGACATAGTTCCCCCCCACACACACTGAACCTGGAAGCTTCTGGTTTGGCTAGCCTGGCTGAGAAACAAGCACCAGGAATCTACCTACCTGACTTTCTGTCTCCACAGTGCTGGGATCATAGGTGTGCACTGACATGTTGGCTCTTTGCTTTCCTTACTTGGGTGTTGGGAAGCAGAACCCAGGTCCTCATTTTCTGCACAAGTATTCTGCTGACATCCACCTCCCCAGCCCATGTGGATAGTTCAGCTAAAGCAACCAGAAGATTCTGCCACTTGCAATGGGGATTCTGCCAAGCACCACACAATGCACAGGGTGACTCTAGCCCAGCTGTCACAGTGCTGAGAATGAGAACCCTGTGTTGGTTAGACCCTGGAGGTAAGCCCGATGTCAGTGGGGAGCGCTTGCCTGCCTCTGTAGACATTGTGGAGAGTCACTCTACCCCCCTCCCAGGCCCCACTTTTGCAGGCTTAGGAGGTTGTCACATCTTGGTACACCCAGGACACCCAAGCCAGACGCTGGCTCCTGCCATCCACAAATGGGAGCAGAACCCCTCTGTTAATATGGAATCACAGGAAACACAAAGCCAGCATCTTCCCATCTGCGCCCAAAGAGCCCTGCTATAATACAGCTGTTTCCTCAAGGGTGTGCCGCTCTGGAAGGGCAGAAGGTTTGTGAGGGACTCACAAGAGACAGGAAGCAAGACTCCCAAGGCTCCTGTGAGGTGACACAAGCTACAAGAGGCCCTCCTGTGGCACTGCCTGCTGGGAATGCAGACCATCCAGAGGTACAGCATTCTAAGCTGTCACCCATGACAGCACCAATCTTTTGGCTTCTATAAGTGACTCCTTACTGTGTCCCCAGTGAACTCACTGAGTCACCCAGCTGGATTTGGGGGACTTTGCGTCCTGGGTCTGTCATCACCCAACATGAGGAAAAGCCATGCAGTTGGACGTTCTCAGATGTGCTTAGCATCACCCGGGATGCTTGTCCAAACTGGCCCCGCCCTGAACTTCTGGTGTACATCTCTAACAGCATTCTAGTGTGGCGCTAACACTGGGGATCCCTGGACCATGCTCTTAAAAACCACTGGTGGAGGAAGAAAAGGAACCCTTACCTACACCCACTACATAGCAGCTCCGATGGAACCAGTGCGAGGCTACGAACCACTCCCTGTGGGTGAGGGCCACTCTCCCCATGCTCCTTTCGGACAGGGAAACAAATGACCAGAAAGGTGGCGCACGCCTTTAATCCCAGCACTCTGGAGGCAGAGGCAGGTGGATCGCTGTGAGTTGGAGGCCAGCCTGGTCTACAAAGGGAGCCCAGGACAGCCAAGGCTGTCTCGAAAAACAAAAAACAAAAAAAAGAAAGAAAGGAAGAAAAGCTAGAAAGCCAAGGAGCCAGGAATGTAATGGCACCTGGGCAAACAGCCCCTTTCCTCCCCGCACCTAATTGCACGGCTAGGCAAAGAGGGTTTGGAAAGAAAATGTATCCTTCACAGGCCACCAACCCAGCCAAACTCTTGTTTCTGTTCCCTCCCACTGATGCAGGTGTCATTTCATTCCAACAGCTTCGAGACTAGCCAGAGTGCTTTGGCTCTGAGCCGCAGCCAGCAGTGTCGCAAAGGCTAAATTAGATGCTTTGGATGTTGTGGGTGGTAACATTGATGAGGTGGGTCAAGGGCATTCTTTTACGAAGCCTTACATGGCAGATGCTACTGGAGTGGAGGTGCAGGGCACAAGTCCCACCAAATCCCACCCACTGCTTGCTGGTTAGTTTTTTGTTTTTGTTTTGTTTTGTTTTGTTTTGTCAGCTTGACACAAATTAGAGATGTCAGAGAAGAAAGAAACTAGGTTCTATCTGCAGACCACAGTGGTCTGGGCCTGGACAGTTGGGCTGCTGAAGCCTGGCCAGGACAGCCCCCATGGCCCGGTAGGGACTCCCACCCTTGTGGGAGAAGCTGGATTGTCCTGGGGGTTGAAAGGTGGTCTGAATTGTGGCCACAGCTCAGTGGCACTGAACCGCCAGGGGTGCACAATCTAGACTGGTCCGCTATCTAGACTGATCCGGGCAGGAATCTGTCTGCGGGCCACAGCAGTCCAAGCATGCACAATTGAGCAAATAGAGCTACAGTTTCCACAGCCCAGCAGGGACTCCTAGGCTTGTGGGAGAAGCTGGACTTCCCTGAGTGTCCAGAGGGGAGTCTGAGTTGCAGCCGAGGCTCAGTGGGACTGAGCCACCAAAGGTGTGCAATCTAGACTGATCCGCTATCTAGACTGATCCGGGCAGGAACCTATCTGCAGACCACAGCGGTCAGGGCCTGGACAAGTGAGCAGATAAATCCACGGTGCCCGTGGCCTGACGGGGTATCCTGCAGGCTTGGGAGAGGTTAGACTGCTCTGAGGGGTTGGGACAGAAAATTAAACAGTGGCCCCAACACAGCTGGTCTGAATCCCCTCAGTAGCATGAACAGAATCAGACAGAAGCCTACCTTGCTGACCCAGTCAGGAGCTTAAGGTATAGAGCAAAGTCTCCTGGAGCAGAAACCAGGTCACCTGCCATTTCCAGAGAAGCACTCCCTGATCCCTACAGGCAAGGGCACGTGACCTATAATCACTCACCAACTACCCATTCTCAATGACCAGTGAAGGACACCAGAAGCTACCTCCCAACATCGGAGATAGCAAGATGACTAAAGGACAGTGTAAGAACGCAAGCAACAAAAACCAAAACAACTCAGTATCCCCAGATCCCAGCTATCACAAAGAAAGCAACCCTAAGAACTCAAACATAATTGAAATACAAGAAAATGACCTCAAATCCTTAGTAATGAAGATGATAATGGAGGATATGAATAAAATCCGTAATCAAATACAGGAAGACACAGCCAAACAGGTAGAAGACATAAAAGAGACCTATAGAGAGGCACTGGGGAAAAATTGGGAAAATACAAGCAACCAGATGAAGGAAATCAATAAAACAGTTCAAAATCTGAAGACGAAAATAGAAACAGTGATAAAAGCACAGACAGAAGAGAAATGGGAACGAGAGACCTTAGAGAAGAAAGTAAAGAAACACAGAAGTGAGCTTCTCTAACAGAATCCAAGAAATGGAGGAACGAATCTCGGGACTCACAATTGTAGAACTCGAAGCAACCACCAAAGAAAATGCTAAATCTGAAAAATTCCTGACACACAATATCCAACAAATCAAGGACACCATGAAAAGACGAAACCTGAGAATTAATAGGCATCAAGGAAAGAGAAGAGACCCAACTGCAAGGCCCAGAAAATATCTTCAACAAAATCATAGAAGAAAATTTCCCCAATTTAAAGAAGGAGATGCATATAAACATACAAGAGGCCTACAGAACACCAAATAGAAGAGACCAGAAAAGAAAATCTTCCCGATACATAATAATAAAAACACAAAACGCATTCAAGAAACACATCTCACCCACAAGAACAGACATTACCTCAAGGTAAAAGGCTGGGAAAAATATTCCAAGCAAATGGTTACAAGAAGCAAGCTGGTGTAGCCATTTTAATATCTAATAAAATAGGCTTTCATCCAAAATTAATCAGAAAGGATGAGGAAGGACACTTCATACTCATCAAAGGTAAAATAAGCCAAGATGATATCACAATTCTTAACATCTATGCTCCAAATACAAGGGCACCCACATCTGTAAAAAGAACTATTAAAAAAGCTTAAACCACACATTGATCCCAACACATTAATAGTGGGAGACTTCAACACCCCACTTTCACTGAAGGATAGGTCATTGAAACAGAAACTAAGCTGAGAAATAACATCACTAATGAATCAAATGGATCTATCAGATATTTACAGAACTTTTCACCCAAACACAAAGGATTCATTATACCTTCTTCTCACCACCCCATGGAACCTTCTCCAAAATTGATCACATAGTAAGTCACAAAGCAAGCCTCAACAGATACAAGAGGATTGAAATAATACCTTGTATCCTATCAGATCACCATGGTCTAAGGCTAGACTTCAACAACAGAAATAACAAAAAGCCTACACACACATGAAAACTAAACAACTCTCTACTTAATGACACCTGAGTCAGGGAAGAAATAAAGAAATTAAGGACTTCATGAAAATGAAGGAACAACATACCCAAGTTTGTGGGACACATTGGAAGTGGTGCTAAGAGGAAAATTCATAGCACTAAGTGCCTTTATAAAGAAATTGGAAACATCTCACATAAGCAATTAAAGACACATCTGGAAGCCCTAAAAAAAAAAAAAAAAAGCAGAAACACCCAAGAGGAGTAGACATCTAGAAATAATCAAACTCAAGGCTGAAATCAATAAATTAGAAACAAAGAGAACAATTCAAAGAATCAGCAAAACCAGGAGCTGGTTCTTTGAGAAAATCAACAAGATAGACAAACCGTTAGCCAAACTAACTAAAAGGCAGAGAGACACTATCCAAATCAACAAAATCAGAAATGAAAAGGGAGATATAACAACAGACACTGAAGAAATACAAAGAATCATAAGATCCTACTTTAAAGGCATATATGCCACAAAATTTGAAAGTCTAAGGGAAATAGACAATTTTCTTGATCGATTCCACTTGCCAAAATTGAATCAAGATTGGATAAACAAATTAAATAGTCCTATTAATCCTATAGAAATAGACAATCATTGATAGGCTCCCAACCAAAAAAGCCCAGGGCCAGATGGTTTCAGTGCAGAATTCTACCAGACCTTCAAAGAAGAGCTAATACCAATACTCTTCAAGCTACTCCAAAAGATAGGAATGGATGGAACATTACCAAATTCATTCTGTGAAACCACAGTCACATTGATACCTAAACCCCACAAAGACTCAACAAAAAAAGAATTTCAGACCAATTTCTCTTATGAACATTGATGCAAAAATACTCAATAAAATACTCGCAAAACAATTACAAGAACATATCAAATATATCATTCACCATGACCAGGTAGGCTTCATTCCAGGCATGCAGGGATGGTTTAATGTACGGAAATCCATCAATGTAATCCACCATATAAACAAACTGAAAGAAAAAATCCACATAATCATCTCCTTAGATGCAGAAAACACATTTGACAAAATCCAACACCCATTCATGTTTAAAGTTTTGGAGAGATCAGAATACAAGACACATACCTAAACATAATAAAGGCTATATACAGCAAGCTAATAGCCAACATCACATTAAATGGAAAGATACTCAAGGAAATTCCTCTAAAATCGGGGACCAGACAAGGCTGCCCACTTTCTCCATATCGCTTCAATATATTCTTGAAGTTCTAGCCAGAGCAATAAGACATCAAAAGGAGATCAAGGGGATCCAAATGGGAAAGGAGGAAATCAAATTATCCCTATTTGCAGATGATATGATAGTGTACATAAGTGACCTCAAAATTCCACCATAGAACTCCTACAGATGATAAACACCTTCAGCAAATTGGCTGGATAAAAAATTAACTCAAAAAAGTCAGTAGCCTTCCTATACACAAATGACAAACATGCAGAGGAAGAAATTAGGAAAACTACACCCTTTACGATAGCCACAAGCAATATAAAATATTTAGGAGTAATTCTAACCAAGCAAGTGGAGGACTTGTTTGAAAAAAAAAACTTTTAAGTCTCTGAAGAAAGAGATTGAAGATGACATCAGAAGATGGAGGGATCTCCCTTGTCCGTGGATCGAGAGAATTAAGATAGTAAAAATGGCTATCTTACCAAAAGCAATTTACAAATTCAATGCAATCCCTATTAAAAAATACTACACAATTTTGAAAGACATTGAAAGATCAATTCTCAACTTCATATGGAAAAACAAAAAACCCAGAATAGCTAAAACAATCCTATACAATAAAAGATCCTCCAGAGGAATCTTCATACCCAATCTCAAGCTGTACAATAGAGCCAGTAATTAAAGCAGCATGGTACTGGCACAGCAACAGGCTGGTTGATCAATGAAATTGAATCAAAGACCCAGAAATGAATCCACACACATATAGTTACTTGATTTTTGACAAAGAAGCCAAATCTATTCAATGGAAAAAGGATAGCATTTTCAACAAATGGTTCTGGTCTAACTGGATGTCTACATGTAGAAAAATGCAATTAGACCTGTATTTGTCACCATGCACAAAACTCAAGTCCAAGTGGATTAAAGACCTCAACATAAAACCAGAGACATTAAAGCATTAGAAGAAAAAGTGAGGAAGAGCCTGGAACACATTGGCACAGGAGACAACTTCCTGAACAGAACACCAACATCCCAGGCCTTAAGGTCAACAATTAATAAAGGGGACCTCATGAGGCTGAGAAGCTTATGTAAGGCAGGAAACACTGTCAGCAGAACAAAGCGACAGCCTACAGACTGGGAAAAGATCTTCACCAACCTTATATCTGACAAAGGACTAATATCCAAAATATATAAAGAACTCAAGAAATTAAACACCACCAAACCAAATAACCCAATTGAGAAATGGAGCTCAGAACTTAACAGAGAATTCTCAACTGAGCAATATTGAATGGCTGAGAAACACTTAAAGAAATGCTCAACATCTTTACTCATCAGAGAATTGCAAGTCAAAATGACTCTGAGATCCCATCTTACACCCATCAGAATGGCTAAGATCAAAATTTTAAGTGACACCACATGCTGGCGAGGATGTGAAGAAAGAGGAACACTTCTTCATTGCTGGTGGGAATGAAAACTAGTACAACCACTTTGGAAATCTATCTGGCACTTTCTCAGAAAACTGAGAGTAGGGCTTCCTCAAGACCCAGCTATTCCACTCCTTGGAATATACCCAGAAAAATGCTTCACCCCAAAACAAGGACATATGTTCAACCATGTTCATAGCAGCCTTATTCACAATAGCCAGAACCTGGAAACAGCCTAAATGTCCCTCAGTTGAAGAATGGATAAAGAAACTGTGGTACATTTACACTATGGAATACTACACAGCTATTAAAAACAAGGAAATCCCGAAATTGGTGGACAAATGGATGGAACTAGAAATGATCATGCTGAGTGAGTTAACTCAGAAGCAGAAAGACTCACTTATAATTGGGCACTATCCTAAAAGGGATGTCCCATGAAAGTCTTCACTTACCAGGAGATTGGGATAGATGTTGAGGACATCCTACTGAGACTCTAGGTAAGAGAAATATAGGAGATGGGGAAATAGAAGGACCTAGAGGCTCCTAGAAACCTACAAGAAGAACATCGTGATGGGTGCATCGGAGTCCAGGGGCGTCTGCTCAAACTATTGCACTAACCAAGGAAAATATAAGTAGTAAACACCGAACCCCTACTCTGATCTAGCCAGAACATTCTCTACAATTATGTGGAGAGTGGGGACTGACTCAGACATGAACTCTGGTGCTCCATATTTGACCGCCTCCCCTTGGTGGGGAGGCCTGGTGGCACTCAAAGAAAGAATAAGCAGGCTACCAAGATGAGACTTGATAGCCTATGACCATATAGTGGGGGAGGAGGGCCCCCTCGGTCTTAGACCCAGGGGAGGGGAACAGGGTGAAAGCAGGAGGGAGGGAGGAACGGGAAGATACAAATGATGGGATAACAATTGAGTTGTAATCGGAATAAAATTAATAAAATTAAAATTAAAAGAAAAAAAAAGAAACTAGGTTCAGAATTGCTCTGTCAGACTGGCCTAGGGGCAAATCTGTGAAACATTGTTTTGAATGGTGATGTGGGAGGCTCAGCCCACTGTGGAGGGTGCTGCTCCTGAACAGGCGGTCCTGGGTGGTGTAAGGAAGCCCTGCCCCTGCCCCTGCCCCTGCCCCTGCCCCTGCCCCTGCCCCTGCCCCTGCCCCTCCCCTGACTTCCCTCACTCATGGACCATGATCGGGACATATAAGCCAAGTCAGCCAAGATACCTCTGGTCATGGTGTCTATCACGGCAGCGGAAAGCAACTAGGACACAGCTTGTCGGTGGGACATTACAGACATCCTTTGAACACAAGCCCGGGGGGACTTTGAGGGTCCCCGGGTTTATGATTCCAATGACAGGCATGGAAAAGGCTAAGCAGAGAGTCAACTGATAAGTGTCATAGGGAGGTGAGATCTGTCACGGCCGAGTCCTCACACCACCAGTGAGGGAGGTCAAAGTAGTAGCATTCAGTGTGAGGAAGATGGAGAGCCCACGAGCATCAGGGAACAGCACAGTGCTTCCGTTCCTAGGCAAGACACCCACAGGTGCCTGCCCTCCAGCTCCACACACACAGGACAGAGTACAGAGTGATGTCAAGGATTCGGTCCTCCAGCAAACCTCATCAGACTCCTTGAGCCCCTCCTGTGTGGGTCTTCCTTGTCTTTGTCCTGCCAATCCCTGTAGGCTGGGTAGGGTGTTTTTTGTTTTTGTTTTTGTTTTTGTCTACTTGACACAAGCTAGGGTTAAGAAGAAACCCCAGCTGAGAAGATGCCTCCATAAGACGCCCCACACGCACCGTGTCCTGTGCACACGCACTGTGTCCTGTGGGGCGTTCTTCTGATTATGCCTGATGTGGGAGGGCTCAGCCCACCTAGGCTGTATAAGAAAGCAGGCTGAGCAAACCGTGAGGCACGAGCCAGAAAACCGCATTCCTCCATGGCCTCTGCTTCAGCGCCTGCCTCGAGCTCCTACCCTGCCCTCCCTTCATGATGGACCATAAGCTGTAAGATGAAATAAACCCTTTCCCCCCAAAGCTGATTTGGTCCTGGTGTTTTATCACAGCAACAGAAAGCAAACTAGGACACCCTATTTTAGAAAAGCCACTTTGGTGAGACTCCCTGGCCCACTGTTATCAAGTCAGAACACATAAACACACACGAGCACATGTATACACATGCAAATGTTGTTATTAAAAACCAAATCCCCATCATTCAATTTTACCAATAAAGACTCAAGGAGCCAGATGCTGGAGTGAAGAAGGCCTACCAGCTCAGAGAGACAGAGAGAGCACGCAGCTGACCTTCCGACTCAGCTGACGTCCCAGAAGGAAAAGGCCAGGCCCTCTTTTCCTCTCCACACTGTCTTAAACACCCTTCTCTCTAACCCTAACCCTCCTACTCTTTAATCCCTGTCAGCTGGTTTCTTGCTCCACTTCTTGACCTAAGGCAACTTTATAAAATCCTGTGTACAGAAAGCTTTTGGATTAAAGGTGTGCTGAGCCACACCATCATCACCTGTTTACAATAAACAGAAAGGTCTTCTATTAAAGATGTGTGTGAGGGTTGAGCCGCGCCAAACAAGAAACAGGTTTCTACAGTTCACAATCACAGGGTTCACAATGGGATCAAATATCCTGCAACATACAAACACACACACACACATCTACACAAATACACATATATGCGTGCGCACACACACACACACACACACACACTTTTTTTTTTTTTGAGACAGGGTTTCGCTGTGTAGCCTTGACTGTCCTGGAGTCACTTTGTAGACCAGGATGGTCTCGAACTCACAGGAATCCACCCGCCTCTGCCTCCCAAGTGCTGGGATTAAAGGCGTACACCACCACGCCTGGCTTTAACCTTATAATTATTACAACAGTATTTTCTAACCCAATATCAATAAAAACACAGACACCTGTTATATTTTAAAGTAGCCTTGGTTCTCCTGGGGCAGGGCAGGTATGAATCCCCTAAACTATGTCCCATAGCTCTCCGCCCCAGCTTTCTGATAATCTCTATCGAGCTACCTCCCATCCATAATCCCAAATACTTGCTAATGTTCTTCATCTGGGCCGAATCCTCCATCCACACCGGCCGTGTGCTTCTCCTCCACCTCACCCACGGTGATGAGTGGCCTCCATCTATGCCGGCCGTGTGCTTCTTTCTCCATCCAACCCGTGGTGGCCGCTGCCTTCCTTCTCCTCTTCCTCAGCTCTCCCTTCCCAAGATCCTCTCCGTCCTTAAGCCCGCCCCCAACCTTAGCCACGCCTGCCCCATTTGCTCTGCCCAGGTGTGTTGGCTTTTCATTGGTCAAACAGGAATAGGTTTTTTAGGCAAGGTTACTTACAAGCATCATTTGGGCAGCCACCAGACCAACCTCCAACACAACATAAAGATATTTTTCTCCTGAGAAATAAGTGCTTTATTTGCCATGACAACCGTGGCCCAGAGTTCAGAGCATCTAGAAGTTTCCCAGGCATCTAGTCTCTACCGTGGCTGGTCAGCTCACCTGTAAAGTGGAATTCCAAATGTTGTCCTTTGGCTGCCAGGACCTTAGGGGATGTGATACGCCAGCAGGAGCCTGGTGACCATAGTTACCAGATACTTATACTGACCCCTTCCTGCTCTACATAGTATAAGATTTACTGTAGAAATGTGGAGAGGAGGAAATGGAAAAGGGGGCACCCCAGGGGGACAGAGAAAGAAACAGATAGACAGACAGACAGACAGACAGACAGACAGACAGACAGACAGACCAAGAGAGCAAGAGAGAAAGAGCTTAGACGGGTTTGCCCTTTTATATCCTGGGCACCTGGCATACCTAGTGGCGGGCAGGTGATGACATCATTGGTTGCTAGGCAGCCTGGAGGCAGGTATGGCAAAACTTCTCATGTCCTCTTCAAATGAGAAAATCTTCCAAGAATCGGTGTCCTTCCAGAAGGAGCACGGGCACCCACCCTTGGCTCTACAGCTCAGGTGGAAGAGATTTCTGCTCTGCAAATACTTCCTCTTCCTCCCCTAATTCCAGGAGGTGTGGCCACTCTGCCCCACTGAGGCCAGGCTAGGCTAGGTGGCTTGCCTCTCAATGGGGACAAACTTCTCCACCCCTCGACCTTGGACTTGTTTGTGAGACCCGCTTTGGTTAACCGGATGCTCTGTTTTGCTTTTCTGTTGTTGTGATAACTTGGGGGAGGAAAAAGGCTTATTTGACTCACAGGTCACAGTGAACACAGTGAACAGTAGCCATGTTAAGCAGTGTTATTGTGGTATTAGCCACATTGTCTTCAAACTTGGTTTATCGACTTATATTTATCTGTGTGTTAGGGGTAAAGTAAGACTAGTGAATACAAAAAGCAAAGTCATCGTAAAAGTTAATGCTGACTCAATAGGATTTAGAATCACCTGAGACACAAACCTCTCAGCAGTCTGAGTCTCTAGGATGAGCTGGCTACGGTAAGATCACCCACCTGATAGTGGACAGCACGCACGCGTGCGCGCGTGTGTGCACACACACACACATACACACACACACATACACACACACACACATACACACACACATACACACACACACACACACACACACACACACACACACACACCGTGGTCTGGGGGCCTGCATGAAATAAAAAGAAGAAAGCTAGCTGAGCACCAGCACCCGCCTCTTCGCTTCATGACTGTGGCCCAAGTGGCCAAGCCACCCCTGCTCCTGCCACGTGCCT
>OU015755.1:3176162-3207878 GCA_907169655.1 Acomys percivali | reverse complement strand
CACGTGCCTTCCCACCATGGTGGACTGGACTTCCTAAGTGTGAGCCAAAATTAACTGCTCCTTCCTAGGGTTGCTTTTGTTGTAGCTGGAAGAAAAGTCCCAAACAGGGCCCTGTATCAGCATAAAGGACTCAGACAACCATTAAGCTCTTTGCTTTGACATTTCACAGCCTTCTCTCTCCTTTTTACTCTGTGTGTATGTGTTGATCTTTCGCAAAAAGTCTTTTGTCATTGAAATTTTTGATAAATCGCTGCCTTGCTGGAGCATTTGGCCCTTTAAAAATAGCTCTCCCTGACAGCCGCTCTGTTTTCTCCCAGGGGAAGTGTTTCCCATACAAAATTTGCATTTTGCAGAACAGTTGGCTGTGTGAGCCTTCTGTCTCGGTGACTGAGCTGGGATATGCTACCTCACAGGTACCTGCAGCTTTCCAGGGGCCTGGAAAACTCGAATATCTACTCCACACTTTGGAAACCTCAAAGAAGTTATCAAAAGGGTCCATCTTGGTAGAACTAAGTCTTTAAATACAAGGGAGAGAGGGGGCCATTTTCCATCAGAGTCGTCTGGTAAAGATGGAAGGTTGAAGGCAGACTCTTGCTCCAGCATCCTGACTGACATGTCTGAGGTGGGACAGCTCCCCGGCTGAAGTCGGTGCTCCTGGTCATATTAGAGCATTGGGATTCTGCAGAGTTCTTCAGGGGCCTCTGGGAAATGATCTGTTCTATTGCTGGCTCTTTTGTGATTGTTGGTTCTTTCTTCTCTCACATCCCCTTTCCCTGAGATTTGCATGCTTGTGTGTTCACACCGCTTTTTTCTTGCACTAGCCCAAAATCTTGAGGGACTGGATTCCACTTGTACTGCGCAGACATTGGAGAGAAAGTGGAAACTGGGGCGGACCGAGGTCAGTTCTGGCCATGTGATTAGATGGACAACCATGCAGAACAAGGGATCGCCCCTTTCCCTGTGCTTCCTGGGATGCTGAGCACTTGCTGCTCTTGCTAAGGACCCAGGTTCAGTTCCCCAGCACCACATCAGAGGCTCACAGCAGTCTGAGACTCCATTTCCAGAGGATCCCACAGGCACCTGCATGTACATGGTGCACATACGCTAAGCCTACACACATAAAAGTAAATTTTTAGAGAAATTCTATGCTTAAAGATAAGATGGAGGGGCTGAAGAGATGGTTCAGTGGTTACTGCTCTTCCAGAGGACCTGAGTTCAATTCCCAGCAACCACATGGTGGCTCACAACCATCTATAATGAGATCTGATGCCCTCTTCTTCTGACATGCAGGTGTACATGCAGGCAGAGCACTATATACATAATAAATAAATGAATAAATAAATAAATAAATATTTTTTTAAAGATAAGATGGAGAGCGATTGAAGATGACACCAGGCATGACCCTCTGGCCTCCATTCACATGTGTACACACAGTCACGGTAGGGATGGTGCTTGGCTCTGGCGAGGGCCTCACAGCAACCAGCAACACAGGGCAGAGGCCCTTCTTTCTCTTTGGATGATGCTGTCATTGCGTGCCCTGTGTCCACAGCGGTTCTGCCTCTCCTTTCTGGGGTGTTGGTATGCTGTGTGGATGCAGTCCCTGCTGCTGATGTCACTTGGTGCCCATGAGTTATTGAACTGTCTGAGGATGAGGGAGTTGGTTCCTCTTTTAGATTTGAAGAGTCAGGTTCCTGCTCTCCTGGTCTCCGCGCCAACCTTGATGGCAGTGTAAATGGACTTTTTGGCTAATGCTGAAGATGCGCAGCTAACTTTGGCTGGAGCAGGTGCTCCAAGCCCTGGGAGAGCAGGGCTACGGCACTGTAGTTTTTTCAGGCGGCTTCCTCTGGCAGGACCCCCTTCACCACAAACCATTCAGCAAAGGAGCTTCCTCAAGTCTGTATCCTCCCAAGGTCCTCTCAGTCCCAAAATGACTCTGTAACACTGAAAACTCCTACTCCTCTTTCTGTTGGTTTGTCTTGTTGGGCTTTTTTTTTTTCTGTTTTGTTTTGAGAGAGAGCAGGTTTCTCTGCGTGGCTATGGCTGTCCTGGAACTTTCTATGTAGCCCAGGCTGGTCTTGAACTCACAGAGACCTCTCTGCCTCTTTATCCTGAGTGCTGGGATTAAAGACATGCGTGTGCATGCCACCACACGCAGCTCCTCCTCATCTTTTAGAGATGTCACCTCCCCTGCATTGGTCCCAGAGCCCTTCCTAGCCTAGGAGACTCCCTGCGTAATGACAGTGATTGGAGGTGCAGGCTCTAAGTCACTCACAATCCAGATTCTAACCTGCTGTGGCTGAAGCTCCAAGTTGTGCTTCCTCTAGAGCCTGGAGCCTTTCCAAACGCCTGTGGGTCCATGTTGTTGTGCAGTGGGTTCCGTGAGCAGTGGGTTCTATGTACAGTGATGCCATGTGCAGGGGTGCCATGTGCAGGGTTGTCACGTGCACTGGTGCCATGTGCAGTGATGCCATGTGCAGGGGTGCCATGTGCAGGGTTGTCACATGCACTGGTGCCATGTGCAGGGATGCCATGTGCAGGGGTGCCATGTGCAGGGTTGTCACGTGCATTGGTGCCATGTGAAGGGGTGCCATGTGCCGGGGTGCCACGTGCAGGGGTGCCATGTGCAGGGGTGCCACGTGCAGGGGTGCCATGTGCAGGGGTGCCACGTGCCGGGGTGCCACGTGCAGGGGTGCCATGTGCAGGGGTGCCACGTGCCGGGGTGCCACGTGCACTGGTGCCATGTGCAGGGATGCCACGTGCAGGGGTGCCATGTGCAGGGGTGCCACGTGCAGGGTTGTCACATGCACTGGTGCCATGTGCAGGGGTGCCATGTGCAGGGTTGTCACGTGCACTGGTGCCATGTGCAGGGGTGCCACGTGCAGTGGTTTTGGCCTTTCCTCCTCTTTATAGTGTCAGGAAATGCCAATACTTCCTAACTTTATACAGAGACACCAGAGAGAAGTGTCACGTCAATGGTGGTGACCACTGAGGGGCAGGCAGATGGCGGAGAACTGCGCTTCTCAGTCTGTTCTCACTGCTGTAACAAGACACCTCAGGGTTCGGTAGCTGATGCTGTTTTGGAAGGTTGTGGAAGCTTTGTGAGGTGGCGTCTAGCCGGAGGAAGAAGATCCCTGAGGCAGATCCTTGCGGGATGTCCTATACCTCGCCTTGTTCTCTCTTCGGCTTCACACATCCACCACACGGTGCCAAGCTCACGGTGCCAAGCAATCATGGACAAACTCTCAAAAACTGTGAGCTAAAATAGGTTTTGTTATTCACAGCAACATGAGAATAACCAACGCAAGAGGCAAAATGAGAGTTTTGTTAGATATGGTGGTTTAAAAAAACCATGAAATTAAGCTTAGTTGTATAGGGGGTAAGTTACTTTCAGGTCTAGATAGATGTGTTAAATTGATAAAGACATGATAATTTTAGACTCGTCAAGATAAGAAATATGTTTTCTTCAAGGTTGCCAAATACAAATAACCAAAACACTATGAATGAAACATTTATATAACTCCTGATTGTTTTGTGGTTCTTCTCATTTTAGGTAATATATTGTATTTATGTGTAAAAACTTTTTTTAAACTGTAAAAAACCATGAAATGCGAAGTGTGCTCGAATGCCTGGCTAGTACCACAGAAAACATGTCCTTCTATCTGCTGAACTGAAGATAATGATTTCCCTCCTGGGAGGGTGACATGGTCCAGGAAGAAGCTGGGTCTACACTGGGAGAGAAAGGTGATATGAAAGATGTCCACATTGAAAGGTTCATGGGTGGAACTAAAAATTCATACACATGCACACACGCGTGTGCACACACACACACACACACACGCATGCATGCACTCATGCATGCACACCAGAGAAAAGGACTGAGGGCCCCGGACCCACATGTGGTGAGAAATTCCCTCAGAGGCTCCCAACTTGGTCCATGATTGACGGAGCTGTTTAGGGCAGTGGTGGAGCCTCAATGGAGGAGGTGCATCACAGGAGGAGGAGGCTTAGAGACCAGCCTCGCTGCTGTGCTTCCAGTTTGCGCTCTGCTTCATGTTTGCCTGTGAAGATGTGATCTCTCAGCTTCCTGCTCCTTCCCCCTGCCACCTCCCTCCCCATCTTTATGGGCTCTCTTCCTCCCTCCCCTCCCCCTCTCTGCAACCGTAAATCAAAACGGACTCTTTCCTCCATAAGCTGCTGTTGTCATGGTGTTTAATATGCAATGGAACTGCATAAGGAGAGACAGAGACAGACAGAGAGAAAGAGAGAGAGAGAGGGAGAGAGAGAGAGAGAGAGAGAGAGAGAGAGAGAGAGAGAGAGAGAGAGAGAGAGAGAGAGAGAGCGCAGGCAGGAGGGGGAAGGATAGTAAAGAGAAATGAGAGAGGGAAAAGGAAAGGAAAAGGTGGCCCAGAAGTATAAGGAATGGGAAACACAAGGAAGCGGTGATGTGACCATTCTGCCAGGCAATACAGAAACAGAAGCAAGAGCTGTGCTGTGCTGCTGTGCTGTGCTGTGCTGTGCTGCTGTACTGTGCTGTGCTGTGCTGTGTTGCTGTGCTGTGCTGTGCTGCTGTACTGTGCTGTGCTGCTGTGCTGTGCTGTGTGTGCTGCTGTGCTGCCTGAGGCTTTCATTGAATTTTGAATGATAGTTGAGAAGCACGGGTGCTCCTGCTACTCCTACCAGCTCTGCGGGGTGGGGGTGTGGCATCATTTATGAAGCCTAACATCCTAAGGCATTAATGTCAGCTGAACTGAAGAGTGGAATTTTTAAAAATTTTTTTGTTTTTCATGACAGGGTTTCTCTGTATAGCCTTGGCTATCCTGGACTCACTTTGTAGACCAGGCTGGCCTCTAACTTACAGAGATCCACCTGCCTCTGTCTCCCTAGGGCTGGGATTAAAGGTGTGCACCACCACACCTGGCTAAGAGTGGACTTTTTTATTTTCATGTAACCTGTTTCCTCACTCTCTGTAACCTATCCATTTTTCAAAGATAAGCACTTTTATTTACATGTTTTTGGCCTTTGCTTCCCTTCCTTAATGATGTTTGGGTATAAGGTGTGTGTGTGTGTGTGTGTGTGTGTGTATCACATTTGTAGATATATGAAGAGAGTAGAGGTCAACCTCACTGTATTTCCTCAAGTGTTCTCCAGCTATTTATTTATATTTATTTATTTATTTTGGTCTTTTTGAGACAGGGTTTTACTGTGTAGTCCTGGATGTCCTGGAACTCATTGTAGACCAGGCTGGCTTTGAACTCAGAGATCCACCTGCCTCTGCCTCCAGACTGCTGGGGTTAAAGGTGTTGCGCCACCACTGCCCAGCCTCTCCACCTTATTTTTTAAGACTTGTCTACACCACTTGGTACATTTGCCAATTGGGTCAGTCTAACTGGGCAACGACTCCCAGAGGTCACTCTGTCTCTACTTCTCAGCACTAGGATATTGGAATGCATAATACATCTGGATTTTTACATTTTAAAGTAAGAACTGCTCCAAGTAGACTCGTGTCCTTGAACACTTAAACCCTAGTTGGGGGTGCTGTCTGGAGGTATGCGTGGAGGACGCAGAGCCCTTCTGGAGGAAGTACGTCATTGGGGAACGGACTCTGAGAGTCTATAGCCTCGCCTCACTTCTGGTTTGCTCTCTGTTCTGCGATTTGCCTGCGTCCTGCTCTGGCAGCCTGCTACCATGCCTTCCCCATCACTAAGGACTCCCATCCTGGAACTGTAAGCCAAAATAAACCCATTTGTACCAGAAGCTCCTATGAAAACTGCCCAGGGAGAAAAGCAAAGAATAGTCCTACGCAGCTGTGACGCCTACAGGACATGACATGACTATCACAGGAGGATATCGTCAAAGGTGTAACAACAGCACTCATATTGTGGCAGTAACCAGCAGGGATCTAACTGGACTTACAGCCCAAACAATTGGGTGGAATTTACGCCTGGTGCCATAAGCCCAGCCAAGTATTCACAGTAAGGCCATGTAGCTAGAGGACAGCCTGCCATTGTCCTATTCCTGAACCAACACTCCTTCCTTCCTTCTTTTCTTTCTTTCTTTTCTTCTTCTTGAGAGACAGGGTTTCTCTGTGTAGCCTTGGCTGCCCTGGACTCACTTTGTAGACCAGGCTGGCCTCGAACTCACAGAGATCTGCCTGCCTCTGCCTCCCTGAGTGCTGGGAATTACAGGTGTGAACCACCACGCCCGGCTTCAATATTATTTCTAACTTCATTCTGAATACTTATCCTATATCCACAAAAAAGCACAGCTCTCTCGTCCTTCATCATAGAGGCTCCTTTTTGTGGCAGAAGACCATTAGACCAAAACGCAGAGGACAATTGGCTGTCAGGTGCCTGCCCTGACCCAGTGGAAACGGCTCAACACAATCCGTCCACTTAAGTTTTAGGAAACATCACGGAAGCAGAGACAGAATATCATCATAATATACAGAATGAAATTTCCAGTGAATTAGTAAAACTATTACATATTAAAAAGAACATGAATCAGCCAGGCGGTGGTGGCGCACGCCTTTAATCCCAGCACTTGGGAGGCAGAGGCAGGTGGATTGCTGTGAGTTCGAGGCCAGCCTGATCTACAAAGTAAGTCCAGGACAGCCAAAGCTACACAGAGAAATCTTGTCTTGAAAGACAAAAAAGAAAAAAAGAAAAAAAGAAAAGAAAATTTAAAAAGTTATTTCTAGTAAAGTAGGATTATGTTAAAAATTCGTGGAAATGTGGATCCAGCAGCCTCCAAAACCGACAAAGTGAGAAGCATGTGGAATCAGTAAAATAGAGGTTTTTGAGGGCACAGCCCTGCAGGCTGATGACAGCTTGCCTCTCACTGTGGCTATGAGCAAGTCCCTGTGCTCTTGAGACAGAAGGGCACAGTTGGTTTGGGAGTACACAGCGTGATGGACAAATATTGTCAAAAAATAGCTGGTGCCGCAGTTTTAAAATGTCTCAGAATCAATAATGAAGCTCCTGTTAAAACAGGCTAAGAAAAGAGCTCGGGGAGGCTGTTGTGGTGCTGCGGCAGAGAGCATCAGCACAAACGTGAGCCTCCAGGAGGTCACCGCTTGTCCTAGATCTGCCAGTTGCTGTGCTGAGACACCCTGGCCACGGCAACTTGGAGAGTCGGGGATTTATTCAGCTTGCAGTTCCAGGTTACAACAGATTACTGTAGGAAACTCAGGAGCTCTCTAGTCACATGACACCTACAGTCAAGAGCAGACAGGGACGAAGGATCTTTTGTGCTTGCTTGTGCTTAGGTGACGTTCCTCATTCTCCCACAGCTCAGGGTCCATCCCGTGAAGTGGTGCCACCCACATCTGGGGACGTGTCTTCTGCATCAGTTAACAAGCAAGACAGTCCCCAGCAGACATGTGCAATGGGCCATACTAATCTAGATAATTCCTTTCCTTGTCCGTGACTGTAGTGATTGTATGCTGTGGCAGTTGAGAGTTAAACCAAGCAGCACACTGCTACAACCTGAAGGAAGAGGTCATCCCACCTGCAGAAATTACACAAGACCATCTATTACCCAGCTTTCATACCATGTGTGGCGGCCCCGGGTCTTTCCTTGTTGGAGCAGCAATGGAAGGAACGCTAAAACTGAGTGGCTAATGAGACCCAAACGGCTTTTGCATCTAATAAGAGGACTGTGGAGCTGGTGCTATTTGTCAGGGAAGGCAGGGTGAGTCTCCTCAGTTATGACTGTGACCACATCTGTCATTGAAAAAGCTTCAGGGTGTGGTGGCACACGCCTTTAATCCCAGCACTCCGGAGGCAGAGGCGGGCGGATCTCTGTGAGTTCAAGGCCAGCCTGGTCTACAAAGCGAGTCCAAGACAAGGCTACACAGAGAAACCCTGTCTTGAAAAACCAAAAGAAAGAAAGAAAGAAAGAAAAATCTTTAGTGTAAAGGAAGATTAATTCAGAACATGGCTGTTCTAGCAAGAGATCACATCCAAACATCTTGTAGGTCTCTGCGATCCAGCTGGAATACAAACACACCTTTAATCCAGGAGACAGAGGCAAATAGATCCGAGTTCAAGGCCAGCCTGGTATAGAGCAAGTATCAAGTAAAGAAAAGCTTGGAGGAAGGTAAAGTTAGTTTGTAGAAGAAAGCACCCATATTTGAAAGTGATGCCTAATTGAGTGGCAGAAAAGGTGATGAATCAGAGGACATTTGACAGAATAGGATACGCCCAACTCTCACGAGAAGAGAATGGAAAGGGAAGCTACTTAAGAGGCAGTTTTACACAGAGAGAAGTAGTTTTACCAGGACAGTGATAGAGAGATGGTTGCAGAGAGAGAACTCAGGTGAAGACAACAGAGCCAGAAAATGAGAAGAAGCCAGAAGATGAGAGCAGATTGCTGAGTTAGTCCAAGGCCGAGCAGAGCAGGTCTGTGCTGAGAGAGAAGCCAGATTGAACAAGTCAGCTGGGAGAGGAGTTTGAGCCAGAACAGCTGAGCTGAACCAGCCAGCCCAGAGCTCAGAAAGAACTAGAAACGGTGAGCTAATTAAGCAGTAAGTCCCAGAGGCTGAAAACATTCTAGGCCTAGGTTAGATTGTACGGAGGCTAAAAGCTTCCATGACTAGGCTTAAGTTAGCAGAAGGAGGCAGTAAGCCTCGGAGACAACAACTGAGCCAGGAGAATGAAATTACTTTTACACTTCAGTCTTAACAAAACGAGGCCGCCTGGTTTGCCCCGTGCATAAGAGGGGAGATATTGGAGCTGCAGGGAAGCTGCCTGGCTCGTGACCCACACTGACTGACAAAGGTCCCACGCAGGATCATCACAGTGTCTCCTTGAATGTCACCAGGTCTCTGTTTTCCATCTGAATGACTCCAGTCCCTGTGACCTCAATCCTTACTCACCGAGTCCCTGCTTTCTGCAATTACAGTAACATACATACATAAGCAAGTGTTGATTGTCCTGCACTGCAGAGTTGACAGTAATCCCTGGGGACATCCCTGGCTTTACTGGTTGCACAAACACAAGGACCTGAGTTTGGCCTCAGCATAAGTGTAAAAAAAGCTCCTGTAATATGGACACTGCGGAGGTGACCCCTGGGGCTTGGTGTGGCCATCCAGGCTAGCTGAAGGTTCTGTAAGAGAGCCACTCCCAGAAAGTGAGGTGAAGACGGATTGAGGACACCCACATCAACCTCTGGCCTCCAGAAGTTTGTACACACAGGGGTATACACACTGTACAGGCAAGATTTACTCAGTGATCTTGAAGTTTATTCATAATAAATCTCTATAGCTAGTAATATTTAATCAGATTTTTTTATTTAAAAAACAGATTTAAAGCACTTCCATTTAAAACTAACGTTATTTCAAGAGCATCTTTTTGTTTTGTTTTGTTTTTCAAGACAGGATTTCTCCGTGTAGCCTTGGCTGTCCTGGACTCACTTTGTAGACCAAGCTGGCCTCGAACACCATGCCTGGCCTAAGAGCATCTGTTTTTAACTGTGGAGTTTATCAGCTTCTAGGAATGAATCTGGTGGGGTCAAGATTGGTGAAGAGTAGACACAATTTAACTTTGGGGGAAACATGTCCCACTGAGCATATGGCTGAATGAAAGCAGGAGCCAGAGTGACAATGGACCAACCTCAGTCTCAGGCTCAGACTTCCTGCACGCCCCAGGTTGCTGACAGGGAAAGGCTTTGTTTGCCTTCCCTTCATGTGTCTCTTTCTTCTGACTGCTCTCGTACAGTCATCCTGTACACACTGGCTGCCATGATTGTGAAAAAACTTTGTTACACTGAACCAAAGTTATTGGCTGTGGTGAGATTTGTGGGATGAAAGTGAGATGGTGTGCACGGTTTATGGCAGGCACGGTGACCGGTGACTGCTGCCTCAGCCTTGACCAGTCTCACCACATAGCATCTGTCCCAGGTGCAAGGCTAAGTGTGGTTGTCGCAGCACTCTGGGGTGGGAAGTGCTGCGATCTCATTACAGGAAATGGGGCTGGAGAGAAGTCGAGTCCTCAGCAGTGCTAATGGCTGGCCAGTATAGGCTGCACCTTTCCCAAACCTGCTTTATAAGAGGGTCTTTAAATGCTTACACCCCCCTCCAACCCACTTCCCCTAGATAGGAGAGAAAGGAGGTTTATGGGAACAGGGAAAGTAGACCTTGTTGGATTCAGTTCCTGAAAGTGATTCCCCTGGGGTAGTTGGTAGGATTTCAGCACACCAGCAAATCCACCAGAGTTGCTGCTGGAACCTGGAGCAGCCTGAAGCTGGAGCCTCAGCCAGAGCCCAGAGCCTCCAAGCCTTCTCTGGAGCGGTTCTCTCTTGGAGTGTCTCTAAGTGAAGCGATGAACAGTACCAAGACCCAAAAAGTCTCAGCCTCTTGTTTTGGACGGACACACACACACACACACACACACACACACACACATCCTCTCAGAGTCTGTACTAGGATGTTTTTCAGCTGGCAAAAACCAAGCCCTAGCATGAAGTGGTTCGACTTCTAAGTGGATAAACATCACCAGTTCTCTCACAAGTCTGTTCCTCATGCCACACTTGGGCTCAAACAAAAACATGTTTACATCCAATACCTATCCCACACTTGGGCTCAAACAAAAACATGTTTACATCCCATACCTATCCCACACATGGGATCAAAACAAAAACATGTTTATATCCACTACAGGCCAGCGTATGATGCCCGTAAGTTCCACACCACAGGCCTGGGTGGAAAGGAATGCCTGTAACCTCAGTTCCCAGGAGGATGAGGCAGGAGGATCACACATTCCAGGCCAGCCTGAGCTAAACTGTGAAGCTTTGTCACAAACAGTGCCACCCCACAAGCAAGGTGTCAGGCCCAAGTACACACAGGCCACAAGCCATTGAGCTGCCTCTTCACCCAGTGCCCATCCGAGGATACCTCAGTCCTGGGCGCTAGTTGAGCCGCCTTAGGGAACCAACAAGAGGCGTCCGGAGCCACGCTCCGAGCTGACTCACAAGCCCCATGGCCTCCGGGGGAGGCAAGAACCGGAAGAAATGAGCAAGAGAGAGGACGCAGGAGGTCAGAGGGCAAATGAAGCTGCTAGGTCTACCCTGCCCTTAATAGTGATTGGGAGAAAAAAGAGAATCAAAGGTGAAACGTGTGTACGGGCCTGATCTGCGAACATACAATAGCCTTGTCAAGTGGCCAGCGTGACCCATCTAGTGCTGCAAGATGAAATCAGCACGTTTCAAAGAGAGGAAGAGTGAGAGGGCATGAAGGAGACAGACAGACAGACAGACAGACAGACAGACAGACAGAGCACAACTGAGCAGGCAGCTGTTGGAGAGAGTCAACCCATCACAGGTCTAGCTGAGTTTGCCAAGAGTGCTGGGCCCTCGCCGCTTTGATCTGGGGCTTCTCTCAGGGTCCTGTTTACAGAGAGCCATCTTGAGAGATGAGGTGCCGTGTCCCACTGCATCTCCTTATTCCTGCACATTACCAAAACAACAGATTCTATGGGCAGCATTCTCTCCTGTGGGGCAACCCACGGATAGACATCCCATAGGCTCACCCGTGGTGCCCTATAGGCCCTGCGGCCCAGGGACAAACCGCGTCAACACTGAATTACAGCTTACTGCTTTTGACACTTGGGTCACGAGTATTTGTCTCTAACCCAAGTGTCTCGAAGCTTTCATCAACATGGAGGAAACTAACTTGGGGAAGTCTCAGACCCTTTCCAGCTCCTGATAGCAGACGGTAGAACAAGAGCAGGAATGGTAAGTCTGCCCCGGCTCTTCCTGAAGACCGGAAGCTGAGTGTCATGACCACCATCACTGCTCCCTCAACTAAGATGGGCTAGCAGAGGTACAACCTCAGGGCCTTGCCACAGATGCCTTGAGTTAGCGCCATCAAGTTTTCACACTCACAGATTTCCGGAATGTTCTTTGCGGTCACATGCTGTCTTGGTTTAAACGCTTTTAGACTCACAAGATCCCTGAAAATAAGAAAAATTATTGGCTCCTTGAGTATGAGTAAGTTGTCTCTGTAGGAGAGACAGCAAGCTGCCCCCACATGATACACTAGTCACCATGCTCATCATTGTTAGGGTGCAGACCCAAAATTCAGAGGCTGGTCGGAAATGTTTAGGTCATGTGGTCCCTGTCCTGTGAAAGAACTAACTCTGTCATGAGAAGGAGACCTTAGTCGCCATTTCTCCTGTTTGCCCTTTGGTCATGTGAGGTTGACGAGTCCCTTCTCCGTGAAGGATGTGTATCCTTTAAGGCATTGTGCTGGTGTCTGAATTGCCACAGGTGCCAGCATCTTGACCTTGGACTTCCCAGCCTCCAGCACCAGGACTCAGCAACTCCCTGGACTTTGTGACTTCTTCCGTTTCAGGCTGTGTGTCACGCTATCAGTACCCGCACACACAAAGCTGTCACTTACCTGTCCCTACTCTTCCCCCGCAGAGTGGTTGCATACGATGCCTATGAGCTGAGGAGACAGGGGCTGGGGGTTAGCTGGGAGAGCGCTCACCGGGCATGCAGGAAGCCCTGGGTTCCACACCCAGCACCACATAAACAGTATGGCGGTACACACCTGTAATCCAGGACTGAGGAAGTAGAGGAAGGAAAATCAGGAGTTCAGGACCATCCTCGGCTATATGCCAGGTTTTAGGTCAGCCTGGGCTAAATAAGAACCCATTTCAAGGAAAAAACAAAAATAAACAGGCCCAGAGTACAACCCCAAGGTGTGCATCTGAAGTCCCTGCTATTGTGGGGGCAGAGGACAGAGGATCGCTTGAGCCCTGAAGTTTCCAGTCAACATAGGAACATCACAAGACCATGTCTCAAACAACTTAAAAAGCTGATGTGGGTTCTGACTGTCTCTTCTATGTGCCTCCTGACTCTACAGAATCCTACAGAGACACAGGTCCCAGTGTTTTAGACAGAAAATTGGCCATTTAGTTGTTTATTTGTTCAATGCATGTGGTTAACCACTAGACCACAGGGCCCTCTTAGGAAACCTAACTTTACGGCCAGGCGTGGTGGCACACACCTTTAATCCCAGCACTTGGGAGGCAGAGGCAGGTGGATCGCTGTGAGTTCGAGGCCAGCCTGGTCTAGAAAGTGAGTCCAGGACAGCCAGGCCTGTTATACAGAGAAACCCTGTTTCAAAAAACAAACAAAAAACAACAAAAAAAGGAAACCTAACTTTAACCCTTAGCTGTTTGCCTCATTGAACACGAAGTGAAAGACACTAGTTATGATCAAAGTAGAAGCATTGCCCTGTGGTTTTTCTGTATTGCTCTCCCAGAGGCACCAGTGCTGCTGGCTTGTCACTTCGGACTGCTGGTTCCACTCCCAGCGTACAGGTACAAAGACCCCAGGGTCTTCCCACTGTCAAGTGCAGTTCATTATAGCTCCAGGACGTATTAGAGCTTGAAGGAAAAGTTTGGCAGTAATCATGAGATTTCAGGCTGGAGACATGGCTCAATGGTTAAGAGTGGGCACTGTTCTTCCTGAGGACCAGAGTTTGATTCCCAGCACCCAGATCTCGAGACCCAGAAGGGTCTGATGGTGCTGTTTGTCTCTACAGCCGCCTGCACTCACATGCACACACCTACACAGACACACGCACATACACACCATTAAAAATAATAAGCCAGGCATAGTGGCGCATATTTTAATCCCAGCACATGGGACCGCTATGAGTTTGAGGCCAGCCTTGTCTACATAGTGAGTTCCAGACAGCCAATGTAAACGTAACTTTTATTCTCCTGGCTCAATTGTTATCTTGGAGGCTTACTGTCACCTTCTGCTAACCTAGGCCTAGTCTTGGAAGCTTCTAGTCTCTGTACAATCTAACCTAGGCCTAGAATGTTTACAGTCTCTGAGACTTACTGTTTAATGAGCTCACCCTTTCTTCTTTCTGAGCTCTGGGCTGGCTGGTTCAGCTCAGCTGTTCTGGCTCAAACTCCTCTCCCAGCTGACTTGTTCAATCTGGCTTCTCTCTCAGCACAGACCTGCTCTGCTCGGCCTCAGACTAACTCAGCAATCTGCTCTCATCTTCTGGCTTTTCATTTTCTGGCTCTGTTGACTTTACCTAAGTTCTCTCTCTGCAACCATCTCTCTATCACTGTCCTGGTAAAACTACTTCTCTCCGTGTAAAACTGCCTCTTAAGTAGCTTCCCTTTCCATTCTCTTCTCGTGAGAGTTGGGCGTATCCTATTCTGTCAAATGTCCTCTGATTCATCACCTTTTCTGCCACTCAATTACACATCACTTTCAAACATGGGTGCTTCCTTCTGCAAAAAACTTTATCTTCATTTGGGATTAAAAGCATGTACCACCACACCTGGACCTATGCTTTTCTTTACTTGATACTTGCTCTATACCAGGCTGGCCTTGAACTCAGATCTATTTGCCTTTGTCTCCTGGATTAAAGGTGTGTTTGTATTCTAGCCGGATCACACAGACCTAGAAGATCTTTGGATGTGATCTCTTGCCAGACAGCCATGTACTGAGTTAACATTCCTCTACAAGCCAGAGCCACACAGTTGGACCTTGTTTTGAAAACAACAAAAACAAAAATAAATAATAAAAAAAAGTATTTTAATTAAAATAATCAGATACGCCAGGCACAATGATACACGCTTGTAATCCCAGCACTTGGGGAAGCAGAAGCAGACAGATCTCTGTGAGTTCAAGGTCAGCCTGGTCTACAAAGCAAGTCCAAGACAGCCAAGGCTACAAAAAGAAACCCTGTCTTGAAAAACTATTAAAAAAAAAAAGTCAGAAAAACCCCATTTCTTTCAAGGTGGAATTTTCTTTCTGTGTTTTCCAGTCCGATCTGGAGCTGGATGCAACTGTTATCTGGCTTGAGGAGGTATCAAGGAAGGGGAAGATATGCAACAGGTTTGGGAGCTTGTGGGGGAGAGGGAGGAGGGGCGGAGCTGTGAGGAAGAGAAGCCAGAAGTGGTGGCCCTGTGGGGGAGGGGGCGGAGCTGTAAGGAAGTGGAGCCAGAAGTGGTGGCCCTGGGAAAAAGGAAGGAGCTGTTGTAAGAATCTCGGGCTTCTGCACAAATTTAATGAGATGCAGCTGGGCTGACTGGGAGTGTTGAGCCCATGAGAAGGACCCCCCATCTCTCTCTGTAACCAGTCTGCATTCTTTCTCCCCCCTTTTTGGTATTTTGAGACAAGGTTTCTTTATTTTATTTTTTTTATGGGTTTTTTTCTTTTCTTTTTTAAAAAGATTATTTATTTGCATTGGTGTTTTGCCTGCACGTATGTCTGTGAGAGGGTGTTGCATCCTCTGGAACCGGAGTTGCAGTTACAGACAGTTGTGAGCTGCCATGTGGGTGCCGGGAATTGAACTCAGGACCTCTGGAAGAGTAGCAAGTGCACTTACCACTGAGCCATCTCTCCAGGCCCATTTTATTGTTTGGTTTTGTTTGTTTTTTGAGACAGGGTTTCTCTGTGTAGCCTCGGCTATCCTGAACTTTATATACCAGGCTGGCCTTGAACTCACAGTGATCCACCTGCCTCTGCCTCCAGAGTGATGGGATTATAGGCGTGCGCCACCACGCCCGGCTCCAGTCTGCCTTATCTTTCCTGTGTGTTCAGTTCCTGGCCAGGAACAGCCAGTGCAAGTGTGGCCTTGGCAGGATACAATGTTGAATTCTGAGTGCAACAGCCAAGGATGTGTGTGGATTGAAGTCACTGCAGACACACATCACTCTAGTGTTGTGGTCACAAATCCTGTACAGGAGACATGTCTTTGGATGGTCAAAGACCCTGGGTTCTAAGCAGATACCATGCCTCCATGTCTCCCGGATGTAAGATACAGCTGCCCATTACTGTTTCCGTGCAGGCAAACTGCCAGGGTGGCTGCTAGCTACATCACAGTGTCCCCTTTATGAGGAACCAAGAAAAACAGCTCCCGTGGCCAACAGCCAGGCAAAGCTGTTCCTCCCGGACACCTGGTAGGTCCTCTCCCTGCAGACACATGGGTTTCCTGTATGTTGTCGCTGCGTGGATGTTAAGACCGTGATTTGGAGGGTCTAACCTCTAATCTCAGGAACTTTCCTTTCCCAACCATCACTCTTTTATCTTCCCTCATTTCCTTGGTCAGCTGTTCTCTGTGACCCAGAAATGGCCCCCTTAACCCACACTGTTACCACTTAAAGCCAGACACACTCAACTTTAAGTACTTCAATTCTTTTTATTAAAAACTTGAGATTCTTTGAATTCCAGACAGCGTTCTCTCTTAGAAAGTGGATTTACAGCCGGGGTGGGGGGGTAGAGGGGAGGCAGAGGCAAGTGGATCTCTGTGAGCTCCAAGGCCAGACTGGTCTACAAAGTGAGTCCAGGACAGGAAAGACCCTGTCTCGAAAGACCAAAGAAAAAAGAAATTGGATTTAAGCTACATAATAGTGTGAAATCTTTTAGTAGCTACATTTTTTTAAAAAAAGTAAAAGCAAGCAGGTAGATTTAAATCTTTAGAAGTTCATGCATACTGTATATTTACCTCACATTTCAATTCAGACCAGCTCCGTGCTATGCATCACATACCAGAGGCTTAAACACAAAGCCCATGAAGACGAAGTAAGAAGGGCCTTTGACCTGTTTCTGTATTTGCTTGGCTCAAAATGTAGCTCTCTTGGGTACTTCTAACTAAAGCCTTACTTCTAAACGGAGGGATACATTCTACTAACCGCTGTGATGACAGTGAAACTTGGAAGATTTCCGTGTGTGCGTGTGTGTGTGTGTGTGTGTGTGTGTGTGTGTGTGTGTGTGATGTGTACATGAGTACAGATGCCCACAGAATCTGGAAGAAAGAGGATATCAGACCCCCTTGGAGCTGGAGTTCCAGGCAGTTGAGAGCTGGCCCTGGTGGGTACTGGGAACCAAACAGCAGTCCTCTGAAAGAACAGCAAGCCGGCACCATCTCTCCAGCTCCGGAATTCAGAAAAATGTTAAAGGTTTTCTGCATTTCCTTAAAAGCTTTCCTCCGGCCCACCCACCCTCAGCTGCATCTGAGAAGCCATAGAACACAGAGTGGTGATGTATGCCTAGGAAGAAAAAGGAGGAAACAATCATACCTTTTGTATATTCTGTGCTTTTTTTTTTTTTTTTTTTTTGGAGACAGGGTTTCTCTGTGTAGACCAGGCTGGCCTCGAACTCACCGCGATCCACCTGCCTCTGCCTCCCAAGTGCTGGGATTACAGGCGTGTGCCACCACACCCAGCTCTAGTCTGTGCTTCTTATAGAGACTACTTTGTAGACTACTTTAAATTAGAAATTAGCGTTACTATGTTAGAGCAGAAAAAATATTTATTTTATATCATATATTACATATATATTTATATATTTTACAGTGTCCCTTTTGTAAGGAACCAAGAAAAACAGCTCCTGTGGCCAACAGCCAGGAATATACATATTTTTCAATATATATTTAATATATATGAATATATATATATATATATATATATATATATATATATAATTAAAAATTACTCAAGGACTGATGATGAGGTTGCTTGGGTTTTCTGGACAAGCCTGACAACTTCAGTCCTGGCCCCAGAACCCACATGAAAATGCTACGCGTTAAAGACTGTCAATTTAAGTATTCTTTGTTGATGTTGTTATTGTTGTTGTTTTGAGACAGGGTTTCTCTGTGTAGCCTTGGCTGTTTTTGACTCCCTTTGTAGACCAGGCTGGTCTCAAACTCATGGCAATCCACCTGCCTCTGCCTCCTGAGTGCTGGGATCAAAGGCGTACGCCACCACACCCGGCTAAGTAGTCTTAATCTAGTGTTTTTCAGATGATGGCATAAAAATAAAACTGAGTAAGCAATGCTCCTAAAATTTGACTGGTGGATGGAGGGTGGGGTGGGGTCGGGGATGTGGGTTTGTTTGTTTGTTTGTTTGTTTGTTTGTTTTACTGCCCTTTAAGCACAATGGAGCACGTCCTTCCCTTGTGGACGTAGGCAACCATGCATAGGAGTTCTGGAATGAGCGGCCACTTTGTGCTAATAGAAGTCACTGAAACGTTTACACTACGATGCTTATTGCCTTTTTGAGATTATAGTAACGGGGCTTGAGACGCAGCCCGGAAGTTACGAGCACTTGCTGCTCCTGCACAAAACCTGAATTCTGTTCCCAGGACCCACATGGTGTAAAACAGGACTTTCTGTGAGACTGACAACAGATGGGTAATGGCACAGAGACTTGTATTTCTTTTTCTTCTCTTTTCTCTGTGTAACAGCCCTGGCTGTCCTGGACTCGCTTTGTAGACCAGGCTGGCCTCCAACTCAGAGGTCCACCTGCCTCCTGAGTGCTGGGATTAAAGGTGTGCGCCACCATGGCCTGCTGAGACTTATATTTCTTATAAGCTTATAAGCACTACAGATGGGCAGATTCTCAGCTACTCCAAACAGACAATACTGGCCTGGCTTACCACCACCACGTGGCGGATTACTTCTCCTCAGTACCTTAGTCCTAACTCACTCATTTCTTCGCCAAGCCTGATTCTTTCCCAGAGTTCCTACCTCCGCTGGAAGTCCTGCCTGCCTTTCCTACCTTTGCTATAGGCTGTTCAGCTCTTTATTAAACCAATTACAAGGTGTTGGGGGGAGTGTCTACAAAATATAATACAGCCCCAAAAAATAACAATCTTAAGTCTAGCCTGTTCTCAGCTCTCTGCTGGCACAGAAACTGGGATTTGTGAAGATATTATGAAGATAATTTTAACACAGCGCACAAAAAGATCACCCCAATAACCATTTGTAATTCCAGTACCAGGGCATATGACGCCCTCTTCTGGCCTTTGTGGGCACTGCATGCACATGGTACATACACTCACTCAACCACATAAAAAATGTGTTTGTTTTGGTTTGGTTTTTCGAGATAGGGTTTCTCTGTATAACAGAGAATGCACCACCATGCCCGGCCACAAAATCTTTTTGAAAAGGAAAATGCAGTAGTCATTAGGTCTACTGCTACATCTTATTGAACAGCTTGCTAAACAGGCACATACTGTGTTATCAACGTATGGCTTCTAAAGTCTTACATCAGGCCCGCAAAATTATTCCAACGCGAGGTCGATAGGCTGGGCCCACAGAAAAAGATTAAGAACTCCTACATTTTAGTCTATTTGGTCTAGAAAACCAACCACCTGTGTAGGTGCTGCACAGGTAAGCCGGCTCCCCCACTGATGCTTGTGCATGGTTCCTCTTTAGTTACTTTTACCTGCTGCACTCACCTTCACCTAGTACCAGGCAACTGGGCCGCTCAGAACCCGCCCCGGCCCTTAGGAAGCACCGCAGAGGAGAAGTCAGGCGGGATTTGCAGCGTGTTCACTCTACGCACCCCAGACTCTGCTAGAGGCCAGGTCGTGACACCTGATTCCGACACGAGATTCCGTTTGGTATAGATTGCTGCATCGGAATCCCGGGGCTTGTCAGAACTGAAGATTCCCACAAAAGTTCTGCAAAAGAAACCAGGGCGGGGGTGGGGGTGTGTGTCCTGGGGTGACGGAGGGCAACCAGAGGGCTGCAGAGGCGCGGCCCCCGCGAGCCCCAAGCCCAGACACCCCCCCTCCCCGGGGGGCGCGTTTCTCACAGTTGCACCCGGAAGTTGCTCCATCCGGCGCCTCGGGCGGGACGGACCGCAGCCGCCGGGAGCCCCCAGCCCTGCGACCCAGGGCGGGCGGTGCGTGTGGTCACGTGGCGGCGGCGCGCGTAGCTAAATACGCGGCGCCGGCCATTTTGTGCGAGAAAGCCGCAGCTTCGCTCGCCCGCCCGCCCGCCCGCTCGCGCCGAGTACCGCCGCCTCCGCGTCTTCCTGCGCCTCGGGCTTCCGCTACTTCATTGATTTCCGTTTCTCGCCTCTGCAGCCTCCTGACACGGTGATCCGGGCGGGCCCCGCAGGATTTTTTATCCCCTCACCGGCCTCACACTATTGTCGCATGTCCACTATCCAGAACCTCCAACCTTTCGGTAAGGTCCAGTCGCCGGCCGCCGCCCGCATCCCTTGTGGGCTTTGTCTCGGCGCGCAGAAGATGGCGACTGGGGCTCCCCGGGTCCCAGGGGCGGTTTCTTTACAGCTTCGGGCCCGGCCATATGAGGACCTGCAACCTACGGGAGGCCAGGGCCGGACCGGGCCGGGGATTGGGGGGACAGAGGTGTCAGGGACTCACAGGAGGGTTGGGGGACATGTCAGGACTGCAGAGACAGTAGCCAGAGGCTGGGAGGACTTGGCAGTGGCTTTAGAGACCTACAACGGGGCTAGAGTTTTTTGCCGGGGCCGCAGAGACTAGGGCTAGAGCCTTGCGGGGAGCCTGACACTGGCAGGGAAGCAGCGAGTCTCGGGGACTCTCTTCTTGGGGTTTCGGAACTGGCCAGGGCTTTGCAAAGGAGACTGGAGGGGTGGGGCTCAGAAGCCGGGTAACCTGACAGCTTTCAGGCGACTGGGGCACCCGTGACTCTCAAGTGTGGGGTGGGGTGGGGTGGGGTGGGGGTGGGGTTGCTCGGTTCTTGGGAGGCTGGGGAGGCTAAAGGCTTAGGGGATCTGCGACTCTTAAGGCAACTGGGAAGGGGAGAGGGATGCTGCCTGAGAGACCTGCAGCTGGCAGGAGCTGGGGGCGGGGCTGGACCCAGCTGGTTTTGAACGGTCGGTCCTCCGAGGCATCTGATAAAGATACATAAATACAGGCCTCTCTGATTTGGCATGGAAGTGGTCCTGTTGCCTCTGCTCGCAGTCATTTGTAAACTACACCTCTTGAGGTCACATGTATGTGTTTATGTGTGTTTTATGTAAGGCTCGGGTCGCCGTGTCAACTGATTGGGGTGGGTGTTTTTTTGAATGCCGTTGTGGGGATGCAGTGGCGATGATGCACGTCCTTGTGGTGGCTGTGTGAACTTAGGGTTCCACAGATGCTTTTGTCTCCTTAGAGGGTGCCTTCAACACTGATATTCTTTATTTTTAAGCTCAAATATCGATCTGCTTAGATTTTTCTCGTTCGGAAAACTTAGTATCAGCGAGTCCCATCCTCACCTGCAGGAAGGAAGCAGGGACACCGGCGCCTTTGCTGCTGTCTGTCCAGGCCTGCAGCGGACCTCGTTTCTACATAGCCCGTTCTAATTTTTATTTTTTATTTTTCCTGTCCCTCTGCAGACCCCTTTGCTGATGCAACTAAGGGTGACGACTTACTCCCGGCAGGGACTGAGGATTACATTCATATAAGGATCCAGCAGCGGAACGGCAGGAAGACACTGACCACTGTGCAGGGCATCGCAGACGATTATGACAAAAAGAAACTTGTGAAAGCTTTCAAAAAGGTGATGATGTCAGGAAAGGGGTGGGTCCCCGCGCCTAGGCCCAGGAAAGCCCTGTTGTTCTCCATCTCAAAGTAAGGTTTACCAGAACGGGAGCCGCTGGGTTCGTGGCTTCCCTGATAGAGCTTCCTCCGTGTGGCCTGCAGTCATTTGCAGAGTCATTGAGTTCTGGAGCTCACTGCTCCTGATGCTGCCAAGCCGGCCGAAGGGGTCACGCTTGTTCTAACAAGTAAAACCTGCGCATTTGACTCTGTGTCTTGTAGAAATTTGCCTGTAACGGTACTGTGATTGAGCACCCTGAGTACGGAGAGGTTATTCAGCTTCAAGGTGACCAAAGGAAGAACATTTGCCAGTTTCTTTTGGAGGTGAGTGGCTGGGTGTGACCTTGAGATTGCTTCTAGGAACTAACATTTTAAAGAGGCAGGAGTCCTTTCCTGCCTAGGGCTGAAGTAAGTGAAGTGACTGAAGAGGGTAGGTTTTGTACTTATCCCTCTGTGCTACAGTGGTGTGCAGGGGTGTGGTGGGACGCTGTCTCTGCTGAGGGCAAGGCTCTGTACTGCGCCCTCTGCTACAGTGATGTGCAGGGGTGTGGTGGGACGCTGCTGGCTGCTGGCATGGCTCTGCTGAACACAGTCTTACTTTACAGGTTGGCATCGTCAAGGAGGAGCAGCTGAAGGTCCATGGATTCTAAGATGAACCCAAACATGCGGCAAGTTTCCTAAGCGGTTTTGTTCCTTAACCCAGTTTGGCTGCCTCAGGAGATGATTCTCTACGGTAAACGACGGACTTGGCATTTATTTAGTCATTCAGACTTCCACTCACACCTGCATGGCTACAGAAAACATGGGGTATGTAGGCTCCTGAGTCATAAGAAAATCGCCGTGAGATGGGAGCGAAGCCCGGGTCCGTCCTAACATGTTTCCAATGGAAAAGATTTTGTTCTGAGTGTTTATTGTTCAGGTTTCTTTTCACTTGATTATTAAATGTTTCCGTTGTTGTTGTTGTTGTATTAAACCATGTGTGCTGCAGCTTAACAATAAAAAGAGAGTCTGTGAGTCCATTATGAGCACTTACGCCCCAGATCTGAGCCACTAGTGCACATTTGTGTTTTCATCTGCTGACTAAGGATAAGGGAGGAACATGAGCTGTCTCTCCTGGAGCCTCTAGTGGCTGTCAAGAGGACCAGCTCTAGGACGGCAACAGGTAGAGAGAGTTCTCTTACAGCTGCCACAGTCATTGGCATCCCTAAGAGGCTCCCTCAGAAAATGCCTGTCGTCGCAGGCCCTGCCCTAAGGAATGGGGGGTGCTGCCTGTCTTCAAGGTGGAAAGCACTCCTGGGGTTGAGTGCCATCAGGCCGTCCAGCATGGCGCCGAGCTGTCCTGCAGCATTGCTGTGCACAGGGACAGTCGTGGAAATGACTGCAGGGCATCTGTGTTCTTTACCCTGGATCCCTGGTCTTAACAGTGATTTGCTGAACAGAAAAGCTATGCCAGGAAACCATGAGCCAAAGCAGAAAAGCATGCGTGAGTGCACTGCTGAGTGTGGTGCAGTGGCCAGCCTGCTCTCCGCTTCCTGTGAGGGCTAAGTCATAGGTTCACCCTGGAAAGACCAACTGGTTCTACACCCTGGGGGGTTGGGGGGGCCAGTGTGCACTTGGATATGGTCAGGAGGTTTGGGAGGAGTTTCCACCTTTTTGGGTAGTCTTTTGGTGGTTGTGAAACAGTATATAGACCAGGCTGGCTTCAAACTCAGATCCACCTGCTTCTGCCTCCTGAGTTAAGGGACTAAAGACTGTGCTATCACTCCCAGCTGTTGCCAGTCTTTTAAGAACTGTTCCAGATTTACTGTCTTACTGTTGTCTAATTCTCCCTGTGGCTGAGGACGCTGTAAATCAGAAGCCTTGGCTTGCACCAGAATCCTGTATGAATACATTTGCTGAGCTCTGAGCAAGTGCCTAGAAGATGAGTGCGTGTCAAGACAGGGAAGGCCTCAGATGGGAAGAGAAGGCCACCGGGCTGGTGTCATCGCCCGAGAGCGTTGGTTGTAGGTGCTGCGTGCTCTCCTCTGCTGTCTTCTGCACAGTGTCTGACACTTAAGAGACACCAGTCACAGAATAAGTGGTGAGCAACCTCAGTCAGAAAGGCCAGATAGCTCGAGAGAGAGACCTGCCCATCAGAAACAGGAGATCTACACCACTCAGTCTTCCTGTGAAAAGGCACAGGCTGCATTTTCTCCAGCAAGTCATGCTTTGGGCTACAAAACTTAAGAGTATCGGGCAAATAAATTTGTCCCTGGACTTTGAGGCTTGATAGTCTGGAGTAAACAGGCTCCACTCAGGACGCTAGAGCAGGAGGCTGCCCTGCCTAAGAAGTGACTCAAGTGACAAGCTGTTCTCATGAGGGGGCCAGTGTCCCACACAGTGAAGGAACAGTCCCATCCCAGCCACTATGGCAGTTCCCCAACAAGTTTGAGACACTGGGAGCGTGGTTTCCGTGTCCCCAGCTGGCCTCCAGCCTAGGAAAATCACTCGGTAGGTCACACAGCACATCTGTCCACTAAGCAAGATGTCTGTGTGGGCCCCTGGTAAGTGATTGGCGAGTGAACTGGTGGACAGTGATTGTCCAGCATCGACGAGAGTCATTCTATCATATGATGGGAACATGGATTAGGATGAAGGCCACATGTGGGAGGGTCCACGAACTCCTCCAAGGAAGCATCATGGAGTGGGATTGGCACCTCTGAGGGAGGAAAGGATTGCCAAACCACCCTGGATGCTCTAAATCTAAGGCACTGTAGGATAACATGCCTATGAAAACCAAAATGTCCACTTAATGCTCATGCGAGTCGGTCTACCTGTTTGACAGTAGGATTGCTGTGGCCCGTACTCAGCTTTTGGTCACCAGCAGCAGCATCCTGAGCCTTCCTGTCTTCATCTGAAACTAGTGAATAGCCTACAAGCTTCGTACAAGAAGCAGTTGCATAGCCAGGCGTGGAAGGGCACGCCTTTAATCCCAGCACTCAGAGAAGCTGAGGCAGATGGCTCTCTTGAGTTCTGAGGCCAGCCAGTGCTATGGGGAACTTAAACCTGGTAGGAGACAGTATCCCTGGTCACCAGCATGTAGTATGAACGAGTTAGTGCCAGTGACTCGTTAGAGGCTGGGGGAGTTGATTGACATCAAGAAGAACAGTGCGCCTTATCAACCCACTTGATGTAGACCAAGAGTGTTAAGGTGGAAAGGTTGAGTACCAGGGAAGTCCCAGGTAAAGCGAGAGGCAATTTAAGGCTAATAGTGATCCATCAGCACCCTCTTGTGGGCACCTAGAGCATGGCTCTTGGCTGACACACAATCAGAACTGTTACACACACTGATCTCAGCCTGCCTCTTACAGTCCAGAAAAAGCAGTTTTAACTTGCTGTCACTTGGACCGGAGAGATGGCTCAGCAGTTAAGGGCACGCTGCTCTTCCAGAGGTTCTGCAGGGGTACATAGGGCAGCTCCACTTGTGCCGTGCTCTCTGAGAGATGTCCCGCGTATGGGCAACCGCTACCATTCCTTATCTAGCTCCGCTCCAGACAGTGCTGTGTGTGCTTGCTCTCCTCTGTGCTTACAGGGGATAATTTGCCATTTATGTCCTGGGTACCATCTCCCGCTCTCCAGGCGTCCCCTGTCTGAGTCATCAATGCGTCCATCTGACCATACTGGACAAAGAACCTCACAGACACAAGAAAAGCAAACTTCACTGGATCTCATCACATTCTGTTCTGAGGACATCCTACTGGACATCAATTTGGATATGTCACCAGAACTTAACACATCTGGCCTGCAGAGATGGCTTAGTGGGTAAAATGCTTGCTACACAAGCATCAGGACCTGGTTCAGAACTTATGTAGGGGCCCGGCGGTGGCGGTGCACGCCTTTAATCCCAGCACTTGGCAGGCAGAGGCAGGCAGATCACTGTGAGTTCGAGGCCAGCCTGGTCTACAAAGTGAGTCCAGGACAGTCAAGGCTACACAGAGAAACCCTGTCTTCAAACGCCCCCCCCCCTCAAAAAATAGAAGTGCTGGGTGTAGGTGCTGGGTAGGACTGTTAGTCCACCTGTAATCCCAGCACTCAGGAGGCAGAGACAGAAGATCCCTGGAGCAAACTGGCTACCTAGACCAGTGAGCTCTGCGCTCAAGGGAGAGACCTGCCTCAATGTATATAAGATGAAGAACGATCAAGGAAGATGCCTGCACCAACCTCTGCCCCCCACCACATGCATGCATACCCCCACACACACAAAACAGAAACAAAACATGACAGAGTGACTGCCTTCCAGCATGCCCGATACAAGTAAATGGCATTGTGCCACCTGTGTACTCAAGCCTGATGCCATCCCACTGGACAGCAATTAGATATATCACCAGAACTTCAAAATTAACAAGATTGGCCTGCAGAGATGGCCCCTGTGTCTCATGGAATCAAAGCTTACTACATCTGCTTGTGGGTTTCACTTCGCCTCACCCCTGTGCTCTGGTCAACACATCTTAGCATCTTGCCTTTGCCTGTGCTACTGCGATGGCTCTCCACAGCCTCCTCTCTCTCTCTCTCTCTGTCTGTGTGTGGTGTGTGTGTGTGTGTGTGTGTACAATACTTGGCTTTTCCTCTAATAGGGGAAGGGAAAACTAGACAAGTTATTTGAAAATATTTTTGCCTATTTTTATAAAGTTTTCAAAATCTAAATTATTAGGTAATGTTGGATACTTTCCACACAACGATTAACAGTAAATATTTGTTCCATGGAAGTGCCCTCTCTGTTCCAAGTGCTTAGCTCAGCCATGGAAGATGGCCACATAGAACTATTCCAATAAAGATTCATGTATGGGTAGGAAATCATTTCACACCACTGTTCCATGCCACCGAGTACCATCCTTCTTTAGATTTCTACAACCCAGTGAGGAAAATGCTCTCTTCTAGGTGGCTGGCCATGCAGCAAGCCAGAGAAGGATCCAGGCCATTGACAAAAAGTTGTTATGACACTAACACTACCTGCTCAGAAAGGCAATGTCAAAAAATGTTTTCCTGGGGCTGGGTAGATGGCTCAGTGGTTAACAGCAATGGCTCTTCCTCCACAGGACCCAGGTTCAATTCCCGGCACCCACATGGCAGCTCACAACTATCTGTAATTCCAGTTCCAGATGATCTGACTTCCTCACACATGAAGGCAAAACACAAATGTACACAAAATAAAAATAAATAATTCTTTAAAAATGCTTTTCTGTCCTGCACAACTGGTCCTCCGACCACTCATCGATCACCTGCCTCTGCCTCCCGAGTGCTGGGATTAAAGGCGTGTGCTACCACACCCGGCTTTTTTTTTTTTTTTAATTTAAACACCTACACAATATTTATTTATTTAAACACTATTCTGCACACTTGTGTGCCTGCACAGCAGAAGAGGGCACCAGATATCGTTACAGGTGGTTATGAGCCATCATGTAGTTGCTGGGAATTGAACTCAGGACCTCTGGAAGAGCAGTCAGTGCTCTTAACCTCTGAGCCACCTCTCCAGCCTGCTGCTTCATCTTACAGTTTGTGAAAAACAAAATCCAGAACTGCACTTGAGACATCAGTTGTCTGCTAGCTGCCTTCAAGTTGCACTTCTTTCCCACTTTCATTTTCCTGTTGGTCTCAGGTGTTACCAAGAACAGCTTTGCCTGATTGGACCACAGATCCACAGGTTAAAAGAGATGGGGGGGGGGGCAGAGGGGATCAATACCTACATGCGCCAATAAGTGGTGGTATTGGCCCATTTATGGTTGGCCTTTAAATTTCATATATTAATGTGCTTTCATTTGTATCAGCCTTAGAGAAAAGACCCCAGAGACAGAGTTGCTGATGGGTTATAATCATGCCGGATACATTCTCAGACTCAAGAAAAATAAATCAAAACCTTTGCTCTGAAGAGCACCTACCTCCTGGATACCTCTATCTGTTCTAGAAGCACCCTAGGGTGGGGGGTTGGGGAGAAGCCCCCATTTCCCTGGGCCCCTGTGTCTGAAAGAGACGCTCAGCCCCGTCTCTAGAGACATTCCTCACGGCAGCCACTTGCCTGGCGTCTGGGTTGCAGAGGACTTGTCCTCCCAAAGCTCACTTAGAGGACAGAGTTGGGGTGATTCTCTAGAATAAAAGTGTGTGGAAGTGATGGCACCTGTGATGGCCGGTGCTCATCATCCACTTGACATCACCTGGAATAAGCCGTGGTGGGGAACTCAAGGCGGGGCTTGTTGCCTAGTCTGACTTGGCCTGCGGCCACGTCTGTCTGCTCACATCATCTAGTCTTTGTGGATTGAAAGAGCTCAATTAAAAAACTGTGCTTGAGACCCTGTGCACATGCACTTCCCTGAAGACAGCGTTTCTCTTTCACTTTTCACTCATGTTGCTGTGAAGTGTGGCAGGAACAGCTTTGTCTACTTGAGCCACAAAAGCCACAGCTTGTCTCAATTTTTAAGAGAAAAAAAAAAAGAAAAAGAAAATAGATGCAGTTCCAGCAGTGGCTGCTGGGTGGTGCTATCCGCCCACTTATAATCAGCACTTACCTGTCTGTATTGGTCTGCTCTCGTTTGCATTGGTTTAGGGAAATGAATTAGCTTGATTGCCACGGCTGGTGGTGGGAAAACCTGGCTAATGCAAGAGCTACCCCTTCCTGGGCAGAGGAGCTTGGACGATGCTATGGTGGGGGAGGGGCAGGGGGGGCAGGGGCATCCGTTCACTCGCTCTGCTCTCGGCTGGGGCTGTGCTGTGACTAGTGGCTTTGAGTTCTTCATGAACACATTCTCCCTTAAGTTGCTTTTGTCGGGGCATTTTAAGACAACTATGGGGAAGAATTTAAGGCACGTCTGGTAGAGGGCATGGGGTACACCTTTCCTGAGAAGACCCCCTGTGCACCTCATTAGAATGATTGGGCACAGCCTTGCAGTAACTGTTTTTGGCGTAATCAGTGGATGTGGGGCATCAAGTCCTCCTCGTGAATAGTAAGCACCTGGTCACAGTTTTCGAAAACATGAGTGTAGGACATGAATGCTGGTGTAGGATGTAAACAGCCGGGTGGTGGTGGCACACGCCTTTAATCCCAGCACTCAGGAGGCAGAGGCAGGCGGATTGATGTGAGTTCGAGGCCAGCCTGGTCTACAAAGTGAGTCCAGGACAGTCAAGGCTACACAGAGAAACCCTGTCTCAAAAAAGAGGAGGAGGAGGAAGAGGAGGAGGAAGAGGAGGAAGAGGAGGAAGAGGAGGAGGAGGAGGAGGAGGAAGAGGAGGAGGAAGAGGAGGAGGAGGAAGAGGAGGAGGAAGAGGAGTCATACAGCTGCCTGAGCTGGAATCTCTGCAGGGGAAATCAGAGGAGTTCACATTTTTAACAGGTGTTCAGTAGGAGTTATGAGATGCGCGTGAGTGAACCCCTGGGCACTGATATAAACATACCCAGCTAGGATTGCAGGACCCTGCGGTGGGTTGTGCTCTGCCTGACACACGGAGCTTTTCTATTTTATATCGTGGCCGACAAGGCCCTTGAAGCTAAAGGAAGTGGAGACAAGAAGATCTCAAGTTCAGGGACGTTTTGAGCTATAAAGTAAAACCTTGTTTCAAAAGCAGGCAAACAGCCAGGCAGACAAACAGCTGTCCAGGACAGTGAGGGCCACACAGAGAAACCCTGTGACAAAAGGAGAAGGGAGGGAGGGAGGAAGGCAGGGAGGAAAGAAGAAAGGAAGATGGGAAAAAGAAAGCCCGGTGGCTGGAGAAGTGGCTCAGTAGTTAAGAGCACTGGCTGCTCTTCCAAAGGACTCAGGTTCAGCTCCCAGTGGCAGCTCACAACTGTCTATAACTCCAGTCCCATGTGACCTCACACAGTAATGCACATAAAGTAAAATTAAATGAAAATTTTAAAAAGTAAGCTCAGAAGATGGCCTCACCAGGACTGAAAGATGTAACAGCAAGGACTCAGCGAGAGAAGATGGTAATTAGAGCCCCTGGCTCAGGCGTGGCCTGTGCCCCTGTTGCGTGAAACTGTGGCTCGCAGGCTGTGCGTTCCCCAGGTGGCTTTTTGGCTCTGTTTCGAGTATAAACAGAGGCAGGATGGCTCTGCATCCCATGTGCTCATGGACATTATGAACTTATCAAAGTCGATTCAGACCATATTGATGTTACCAAACCTGGGGTGACACTCTGGGCTCCGTGAAGTCAAGTTTAGCCAAATATGTACAAATACGTGTACATAAACATGGAATAAGGGACGTGTGGCATACCACATGGACCTACGTCAGTCTCCGTCTTGGTCCTGCACCTGCCCCTTTCAGAACTCCAAAGAGGCAGGTGCCCAGCTCCAGGCCACAGGGAAGCCCCCTTCTCAGGGTGCACCTTCTGGGTGGCGATCTGGTCCCTAAGTTGTCTGACACTCCCTTGAGAAAGCTGGATATGGCCGAGAAAGAGGGGCACACCAAAGCACTACCTCATGGCTCCCAGGTCTGTACTGGAGTAGGCAATCTCTCTCCCCAACCGTTCAAACAAGAGCTTGCTACATCTAGGCCTGGTAGTGCAGGCCAGTAATCCTTGCTTCAAAGATTGCACAGGCTGCAGAGTAAGTTCTGTACTCAAAAACCATTTTTAAACGGAGGGCGGAGGCAGTGGCTTAGTGGTAAAGCTCCTGCCCTGCATGCATAAGGCTCCAGTTCAATGTCCTGGGATGCAAACAACAGCAGAGGGTGACTCACCCCCACACAAACACAGCTAAGCCTTCAAGGTGTTGCCTATTCAGATCCCTGTAATTCTGTAAGCAAATTTTGCACCTATTCTTTTTTTTTTTTTAACCCTTTAAAAAAATCAGGTCTCGAGAGACCCTGTCTTGAAAAAACAAAAAACAAAAAAAAAAACCAAAAAATCAGGTCTCTACATGTTGTAAGTATCAGATGCAATTCTCTAGCAATGGGTAATGTTCTTGCTCTCAGAGGTTTCGGCCAGGGAACAGGGAAATAATCAAGGAGTTAGCATGCCCTGCTGTTATGGGTATGAGGCTTCAAGGAGGGCAGAGACAAGACACAGAGCTCCTTAAATGCAGCTATGAGAAATCATTAGGAGCAGGTGCTGTGGCTCACACCTGCAATCACGGCACTCGGGAAATCGCTGTGAGTTCGAGGCCAGCCTAGTTTACAAAGCAAGTCTAGGACAGCCAAGGCTACACAGAGAAACCCTGTCTGGAAAAAAAAATAATAACAACAACAACAACAATAATAATAGAAAAAAAAGAAAAGACATGGAAGGGGACAATCTTTGTCACTACTACTGAAAAAATAAATATGAACTCCCAAACTGAACCACTTAGCCAACTTTCTTGTGTAGAGCTAGGAAAAAGACAACTAGTCGACCTCACAATTTGCCTCAAAAATGAGCCAATGTGGCTTTTCTGGTCTTTCACCATGACTCCTCTACATGCAGAAAATAAGTCAGCTTGGCAGAGTATTAAAAAAAAGAAAAAAAATCAGGTGAGAATGGGTGCACACCTTTAATCCCAGCAGTCGGGAGGCAGAGGCAGGTGGATCACTGTGAGTTCGAGGCCAGCCTGGTCTACAAAGTGAGTCCAGAACAGCCAAGGTTACACAGAGAAACCCTGTCTCGAAAATCCAAAAAAGGAAAAAAAGAAAGAAAGATCCAGCTTATCAGCTTCATTCAATAACCCTGGGAGTGACGCTCAGCGGTGGAATGCCAACATATACAAGGCCCCGCGTTGCACCCTCACGAGCAGAGAAACAAACAGAGATATTGAGTAGCACTTTATGCCTCCATTACTTTTTTCTAGTAATTAGGGGTGAGGTGTGTGGGTGTTGGGGTACATATTCATTGATGATAGATAAAGATAACTAGGAAGAGGCCGTCCCTGCATTGTAAAATGTCCCCCCTCCCACAGGCTTGTTTGAATACTTACCCTCAGCTGTATTGGGTGGTTGGGGAACCACAGGAGATAGGACCTCAGAAGTGGGCTGCTTCAGAGTGGCCTTGAAGTTTGTAGCCTCCTTCCCGCCTCATCTCTGTTTTCTACCCCCCGAGATGTGGGTAAGCAGGGTATATCCCTGCTGCATGGACACTGCTCCCGGCCTGTGCTCCCTGTCTTGAAAAACCCTATTCTTTTTTTTGTTGTTGTTTTTTGTTTTTTTGTTTTTTCGAAGACAGGGTTTCTCTGTGTAGCCTTGGCTGTCCTGGACTCCCTTTGTAGACCAGGCTGGCCTCGAACTCACAGCGATCCGCCTGCCTCTGCCTCCCGTGTGCTGGGGTTAAAGGCGTGCGCCACCACCGCCCGGCGAAAAACCCTATTCTCCCTTGAATTACTTTTTGCCAGGTATTTGGTCTCAGAGAGAGAGAGAGAGAGAGAGAGAGAGAGAGAGAGAGAGAGAGAGA